>CAXKVY010006087.1:0-16148 GCA_964058915.1 Tetropium fuscum
GGGATTATGTGAATTGCTTCTAAAGTGTTTTTTAATTGTAGTATATAAACTATCAAAGATGAAATAGATTTATTATCTTAAAACGTTGATTATAAAATGAAGATCTTATTATATTGCCACATTTTCAGAAGGATTCGATGAAAATAATTGATGATTTATGTATTTAACTCTAGGCTCCTGCGTCGAATTCCCTGTACGAAAGCGTGAATGAAGATATTCTGCTCTTCACATACAAGAGGCACGGTAAACAAACACTGAACATACGAGTATATGAATCCAACTGGTCAAATGAGTTTGGTCTGGAATGCGCTGGCACTACAGGTTTGGTAGTATGCAAGGACAACGAAAGGAAGAAGAAGTACCTGTTCTTCCTCCACACAAAACTCTCGAATATGTGTCCGCGACTAACTAAAATAGTGACCCTTTTGCCGAGTTTTCTAGTCACCAACAACATCGATAAACCATTAAGGTAATTGAACTAATTTATTTCTGATAATTTCTTTAATTTTGATATCAGATTTCACGAAGCTAGTTTAACATAAGATCTATATGATGTAAATAATCATTTTAGTTAGGCCATGTTTAATAAGATGTACATGAAACAACTACTCAGAGTGCAGACAGCCGTACCTGCATTTGATTTCACCTGTAAATCCTGTTTGGTAGCTAAAGATCATTTGTCAATTAATAACCAGATATACTGGTTTCGAACTTTTGATGATCTCGTATACCCACAACCAACTCTACAGATAGCCTTGCTGAGCAAAAGGCAACGTCGCATTCCGCTAAACAAGAAGTCTGATTTCAAAATAAACACACTGTCTATCGGGAAGTTGTCTGTTACTTTTACAGAATTATAATTTTGGTAAATCCGTATCAGTTCCTTGGTACTCATATTATATTAGGTAGGCATATATTTTAGTGTTAAATATTTTTCTTTGCACAAAAATAAATAGTATATGATCTCTACTTGGTGAATAATGTTTTAAATTGATTTTTCTAATGTTGAAATGAACTGAATATGTATATATGTAAGATGTATGCATGGGAACCAATATATTAACTGTTATTTAATAACAGAGCATGTATCTTGAGCTATTAGGTTAAAAGGAAGAACCTATTTTAAATAACTAGGAGACTAAATCACTCTATCCCTTTTATACAAACCTTCTCCCATTCCAATATCAATTTTAGGGTATTGAGTATATATAAGAGGGTATTGGAAGCGTCGCAAATTTAATTACTCCACCACCAACAAGATAAAAGTAGGGCTTCTTCGCGTCGCGTCGTTGGCGGTTTATACTTAGTTGCTACTTGCCTTAAGGTAAAGTTACTTCTCTTTGTTATATTTAGTGTGCATAAGTAGTGTGCAAAAGTAGTGTATTCGTTTCCCACTTAATGGCAACAAAGTAAATGTACAATGTGAGGTAAAGTTTCAGTATAGTGTAGATTTTTATTTAATTTTTCTGTCGCCCATTTTAGAAGAAAAATGAATTCAAATTTCACTCTATCAAGAGTGAAATTTATACTAAAATGAATTTAAATAAAGTAACTAGATTAATAGTTCAAAAATATGAGTTTTAAATATAATAAAAATATTGTTAAATGTTGCAATTAAATTTTGATTGAATTCCCAAAACTTGAGATTAAACTTTATCAAAGTAAAAATAATAAAATTATCAACACAGGAATGTGGTATGCAAATTGTCACGATGATTAAATAAAAAAATGAAATAAATTGAAACAAATGCCGCTTCTTGCCGATGCCAAATATAAGCAAATACCCACGGCCTACGCCGTCGAAGTAATATCTTTAAAAAAACTTAAAGTATGCTACCATTCGGTAAAACAGTAGCAGTGACTCATGAATATATATATATATATATATATATATATATATATATATATATATATATATATATATATATATATATATATATATATATATATATATATATATATATATATATATATATATATATATATATATATATATATATATATATATATATATATATATATATATATATATATATATATATATATATATATATATATATATATATATATATATATCCACAACTCACTTATATATATATATATATATATATATATATATATATATAAATGAAAATAAAATATAAAAGACTATACCTGGTAACTTTGATTCACTGCACTGTTATAACCAAGATATATCTTCGAGAGCGTAAGGTCGACAGACTAAAGAGTGAAGCCGGCAGAAAAGAAAAGGGAGGAATTTTTGGCGATCTCGCGTATAAATGTGCATGCTTGTAGCGGGGGAAAAGTAGGGGCAACCGTAGATGGTGAGTCGCTGTAAACTTCTACCAGGTCGCGCGGTTTTATTTCAAATATTTGATATAAGAATTCAAACATTTGCTACAAAACGGAACGGAATTTATTTACGTTACAATATGTTCACTATACGAAAGAGGTTTTAGAAACAGGTCTAACCGCAATTAGGTCAGGTATGGGTTATGCAGAGTCGTTGATCTTAAAGACACGATACGTTCTTAAAGATTCTCCCTCATTGCTAAAGCGACCTCGCTTGCGACCAATTGCTAAAGCGACCAATTGCTAAAGCATTGCTAAAGCGACCTCGCCCAATTACCCACGAACTATATAGCTCGATATGTGCGCCACAGGCGGTGGCCACGGGACTCTTAGGAACCTCTAGGCGTTTGAATAAAATATCAGGGAAAATCGAATTGACGAAAAATAGCCAATTATTTTGAACAATTTTGTAATGCAAAAAGTACACTATCATTGCGTAACATGTATTGTGGATTAATTTTTTGGAATAAGAACTGAAAAATGTAAATCATTGGTTTCGAAAATTGAAAATTTATTTTTTAAGACTATTTATTATGCAGGTGTACTACGGTTTATACATTTGGAAGTTTATAGAATCTGTTTTAACAAGTCGTCTATACATTATCTAGATTGACGTGTAAATGACGTCTTTAGATGACGTCATTTCGATGAGACATATTGTCGTCATTTTTACGTCGTTACAACGTTATTATATTGGTGATTTCGACGTAATGGGTCACGTAAATATCACGGGAAAATGACGTCACTCTGCTGCCTGGGTAGGCTCATGACGACAAGTATTGAGCGTAAAATGCGAAATATATTGAATTTATTAATTATGGCCGCCTATATAGTATAGAACCAGCGTATACCTATCACAAAGTAGTGACAAGTATAATTTGTAACAGACATATATGAGAATGAAAAAATGCCGCATTGTCAAAAGGAAACCCGATGTCTTTGATGAGCGGCGCGAGCCGACTTTGATCTTGACAAAGCGTAGCCGCATCCTTTGACGATGCGGCATTTTTTCTTTCTCATATATGTCTGTTACAGACAATACCCCAATTGAAAATATGTTTCCGGGGGCGCATGCGCGAGCTTAGCAGGACCTTTGGACATTCAGCGTTGGGTGGCTATCTGGTTAACTGGCATTTTCCAATTCTCAGCCATCAGCCATTGTTTGACTGTTTTGGTTGGTGTTTGGTTATAGTTTGATATAGAAAAGATCCAAGATAAAATTTAAATAAATAATGAAGTAGTTACCGCCGCAGAACATCCGCCATCTCTTATTGAGTAACCCATGGTCAGGCCAAGTCACGTCACGTCACGTCACGTCACGTCACGTCACGTCACGTCACGTCACGTCACGTCACAACTTTGTGATGGGCGCCGTTCCAAAATTTACCAGGGGAGGGGGGAAGGTATTTTTAAATATCTGACTTTGTCACTTTTAAATATTGACTTTGTCAGAAAATTTTAAAGGACCGCTGAAAATGCGCATAAGAAAATACATATAAAATCAAAACATTTAGGCATTCAAACATAAACAGGTTAAACAAAACGTAAACAAAAGATTATGACGTGTAGATATTTCAATTATATATCTCGTAATTACAAGAAAATAATAAAAATACATGTTACAAGTAAAAACTAGACATATCGTAACATCTAAAAATAACCAACAAAAATCACAAACTCTTTGGCTTTGTGCCATTAAACACGTTTCCTAATACTGGATAGGGCTGGAACCTTTAATGTAATTATAACACTCGGAGTAGTTTCCACAAACACCAAAACACTTTCACTTCGCTCGACGCGCGTTTCGCAGACCAAGTTGGCATCATCCGGAGACGATTAAAAACATCTTAAACTAAAAATCTACCCTATTTATACTATTTATGGTGAAATCATTAGTCACGCTTCAATGATTAGTTGCTAAGCAACGCGTAAAGCGGACTATACGATATAGGTCCTTTGTCGCTATTCATACTACTTTTACATTAATCTTAAATTACTAATATCTATTCTATGATTGTTGTCAAAAGCATGTTGTGCAACACTATACTTATCTGTTCTTCCATATTTTAGATGAGCCATATGCTCTTTAAATCTGGTGGTAATTGATCGTCTCGTTTGTCCAACATATTTTCGATCACAATCATTACAACTAATTTCGTAAATCCCAGACCTTTCATTTGGAACAATTTTATCCTTTGGATTGTCTAAGAGTTGTTGTAATTTATTACTCGACGAATGAATCGCTGTTTTTGAAGACCTTACTCAAACCACGAGTAAACCGGGGTTCGTACGGGATGGATACATATTTTGGAGTCTCTATATCCTTTTGAACGGTCGTAGAATTACGAAGTGTGTCCTTAAATTTACGCTTCCTTATTAGTTTTTCAACTATATCTCTAGGATAACCATTACACACAGCTATATCTTTAATTAATACTTTTTCTTTTTCAAACGTCTCATTAGTGAGATGGAAACTTAGTAAACGATTTATTTTATTACTTTATATATATATATATATATATATATATATATATATATATATATATATATATATATATATATATATATATATATATATATATATATATATATATATATATATATATATGTCACTATTTTTAATTACTAATACATCTAAAAATGGAAGTTTTCCATTATTTCCTAGTTCATATCTAAACTTTACAGAAGTGAAGCGACTATTTAATTTGGAAATGAAGTTTTCTACATCCGCAATCTTAGTGTCAAACACGGCAAAAATGTCATCCACATACCTCAGTCAAATCCTAGGAAAATACTCGAATTCTTCTTTTGCTTCAGTTTCAAATCGACTCATGAAGACATCAGCAATGAAAGGCGATAAACAGTTACCCATTGCGGTTCCTTCATGTTGTTCATAGAACTTGTCATTGAAACGGAAGCAATTTTGTTGCATACAAAGTTTTGTAAGGTTTACATATTCTTCTATTACTTTTTTTCTATAGTTGTTTAATTCGAGTAAATCCTCAAGATAGTCCAAGGTCTGTGGAATTGGTACACTAGGAAATAATGAAAAATATAAAAGGAAAGCAAAATTTCACCCTCTCGCAATTGAATATTCTTGACCTTATCAATGAAATCGTTCGAATTTTTAACTGAAAAACTAGGCTGTGCAATGGGCAAACTTTCAAATTCCTTAGTCAACCATTTTGATAAGTGGTAAGTAGGGGATCCAATAGACGATACTATTGGACGCACCGACTTCCTTGGCTTATGAATTTTTGGTAGACAATACAATCTAGGTACGGTAGGGTTAGATACATGTAACCTGTTCTTAACAGGTGGAGTAATAAGGTTGTTACATGATTTGAGGACATTTTTGCGGACACGGATTTTATCGGATTTGCAACGGTATTATTTATCTAGTCGTAATTGCATGTCAACTGACACTTAACTGACGAGTAATCCAACAAATATAGTCCATAGTTTTTAGGGGAGAAAGTTTTGCTAAAGCTTCTACTTGTGTCTAGATATTCAAAAATTACCTAATGTTTGAAATTAGCCCGAAACTGACTTGCAACGGTAAGAATTCCCAATTAGATAATATTTTGGTATATACGAGTATATTACGTACGATATGTGGTCAGTTATTGCGCTTAATTTCACAATTTATATGCGATATACGAAGCATATCTCTTCCCAAATTGGCTAGTGGTTGGCCAACGGTTATAATACATATATAAAGTGTATTAGCTGTCTCATTATATGGGTAGTTCATAGAAGAGTTTCCTGTCATAAAATATCACCGCTGTGCGTTCCAACAAACAGTTCATTGAAACCACGGAAAACTCACCATCGCGTTCGAAACGTGCTTTCGTGCCTGGCATTCCCGTCTTCAATTATTAATACGACCAAAGTAGTCGGTTTCTGTAGAGTCAAATTTCTGCAGATAATATCAAGTACGCCATAGCCATAGTCAAAAAGAATTTATCATCATGCTAAGATATACAGGAAAATCTTAAAAGCTGGCAAGATATGAAGTTTATAAACGTGAGGTGGAAGTAGTGTCGGTTAAGTAGACAAAAGGGCGCGAAGCTGTTTTATTTGACGAAAGACGAAAAGTTCCCACCCTTTACTGTGCGTGGGTCATACCTTACAACTGCAAAAGCTACCCCCTTGTGTGGTTGAGTGCGTGTTTCTACTAGGACAAGTCCATTTGTTCGCGAAAATGTTTCTATAGAAAAAAAGTTCATAAAATCATTTTTTCCTTAGGATGAATACCGATCGCGCAAATACAGCATCAAGATGAATGTCCTCAAATCTTATTTCAGTGGTCATTTTTGGTAAAGGATTTCTAGTAAGTTCTTTATAAGGACCATTACTAATTAGGTTGTTTACCCGTTCATAATAGTCCTCTTTATCTAAAATAACAACCTTATTACCTTTATCTGCTTTTAAATGAAAGCAGTCTTTCTCACGCAACCTTTTGATAATCTTTTTATGATTCGTTGAGCTTGACTTTTTATTGTCTACGTTATTAATTATATTTTTAGAAATTTGATTCTTGCAAGCCACTCTGACGATACCCTTGGATGAATCAGGCAGATATTGAATTGAACTTTCAATCCCTACCACGCCATCATCCAAGATCTTATCAGAAGGGACTACAGTAAAGTTTAAATCCTTGTTTAGAAGGTCAAGTTCTTCTTTTTCAAGAGTGTGACGAGTGATTTTCCACAATGTTAACGACCTTCCGAGGAACATTTTTTGCTACATTGGTAGTCAATCTTTTAAATGTTTTATTTTGTGGGAACATTTTTTTAATACATTTCGTGTTGATTGATAAAAACGTGTTCCTCTGAAATTCGCACCATTGTTCATATTCTAAATTATTTAACTTAAAAGTAAGCTTCTTGTAAAGATCATATGTTTTGACAACAATCATAGAATAGATATTAGTAATTTAAGATTAGTTAGAAATGTGACCAATAATAGACAGTTGGATGCATTTGAGAGCATAGAAATTGTAAAATGTAAAAATAGTGTAACCACTGGGGTTTTTACCAGATTGACAGATGTTAAAATGAAAGGAAGCGTCGGGGTTTACAAACATATGTATACATACATAAATATATACACACAAGATCTTATAGTCCTGGGTTCGTCGCGTATGCTTTAAAGTTAGAAGGGGAAATCTTAATATTGATACATGGAGATTTAGCTTACCTCATATGCTCTCATGTTGTCGATGTTAATCCTGTATGGCTAAAACCTCAGATCATCACTAAGATTCACGAACTAACTTTGTCTGATAATATTGAATTTCGTTGGTCAAGAGATTAATTCAAATAACTTGAAACCAAGATATATATTTAATGTTTAACAGAATAAATTACGCTGACAATAAAACATTTACACTAAACAAACTATAAATTTGGACACTTAACCAGATGCGTCGCGCAAATAATAAATCTATTCATATGAAAACAAAGCTAATCGCTAGGGTTAAATAGACCTGATTCTAATAGAACAAATTTGAGTGACTTTCCGCTTATTAAACTATTTGATTTTAAACCCGAATTTACTATCTGAAAATCTGCCGGAAACTGAATAATTTTGGCTAAGATTGTTGCTCCAGCCTTCGCTGGGCGGGATCAAAGTCGATCTTTCATCCCCTTTAAGTAATACCACTTGCCGGGGGTGAAATCTCAACCAATCCTACGGGACCTACTTTACCCCTTACATAATCTCAGGAAACTATTCCCGTACGCTAACGACATCTGGTTGCAAAATAGAAACTAAACATTTTACATGACATTTGGATGATTAATGATAAAATACTTATATGGGGTAGCCCATTGTACACATAAAGAGAAAACCGCATGAAAAACTCTTCTTGGGCTTTGATAATTCATTTTCCAACACAATACAATTATGTTATTTCTGAGATACTCTTTCTGCATTAATTAGTTAGCTGTTTGACCATTTTGCCATACCCGTATTACCCGTAAACATAAATTAACATTGACACTTCTAACGGACAACAATTATTTATGGTCGAATCATTTCGTGCCCCTTTTATGGGTAGACCCTGTTCATTTTACAATTGATTTGAGATATTTTACTTTTTGGTAGTTACACATTTGTTTACGATTACGAAGTTATGCATTTACGAAGCTATGAAATTTTGCTAAAAGAAAACACACTATACAAGATGAATTACTCATTTAATGTGGACCTTCTTAGAATTCTCTAAATAATAAACAAAGGACTTCTTGGGTCGCTATTCCCTTTCCGAACAGAATCATGACCTGCACTTTACCATTTTGTTACATCAGTATGAATAGCGACAAGGGACCTGTACCGTATAGTCCACTTTACGCGATGCTTAGCAACTGATCATTTTAATCGTCTCCGGATGATGCCAACTTGGTTGGCGAAACGCCCATCGAGCAAAGTGAAAGTGTTTTGGTGTTTGTGGAAACTACTTCGAGTGTTACGTTTTTTAATCTATTCTACTATTATCTGAGTCATGGCTGCAAAACATAAATTTTAAATATTTTTTTTCAAATCCAAATACATGACCAAATGCAATGACCCTTTTAATTATTTCCATTTTACTATCATCGACATATTTCATGTGAATACACATAAGGGATAGTTCAGTAATGCCCGAGTGGACCGATTGTACGTTAAGTTGGGCTTAGTTAAGTCGAGTTAAAATATTAAGTCAGGATTATTTTTAATTCAAATGCACCGTTAAAAATTCATAAAGACTTAACTAAGTCCAGTTAAAATGTGGCAACGTTGCCTTTTAAGTCGAACGCCTAGTGACTCTTGATGCTTTTGGGTTATTTTGTTGAAAAATTTTGTGAAAATTGACACCAAAATAATTTCAATTTGAATATTCGAAGGCAGATATTTAATTTTGCATCAATATATCTTCTCTCTATATGGTCGAAGATTGTAATACCATTATACATTATAAAGATACAACTTTAATATCTACATTTATCCAGCAAATCATGGCAGATGAAAGTAAGAAGCAAACTTATTGTTCAAACTTTACTTCTGAGGAAAAATAACCCTTTTATTTTTAATTGCAGAACAAAAACACGAAATTGAAAATATAAAGATTGATGGGATTACATCTGAGGAGAAAAATAGGGCGTGGGTAGAAATCGTAACATATACGAAGTCTCCAAATATGGTCAAAAGGTCAAAAGCAAATTCACTAAAAAACGGTTTAAAAAGCAACCAAATTTTGAGGCAAAAAATTGAATGAAAGGAATAAATCTAAATACATGACCAGTGGTGACTCTGCTCCTGTAAAGAGATTTTTCTGGAATTGACGATTTTCTAATTAATTTCATAATTAATACCAAAATGTATGTACCTATATATGGTTTATCAAATCCAAATGATGTTATGTTGGGCCAAAGACCCAGAGGAGATGCATTGTCATGTATACATATTTATATATATATATATATATATATATATATATATATATATATATATATATATATATATATATATATATATATATATATATATATATATATATATATATATATATATATGTATGTATATATATATATATATATATAATATATATATATATATTATATATATATATATATATATATATATATATATATATATATATATATATGTATAAATATATATATATATATATATATATATATATATATATATATATATATATATATATATATATATATATATATATATATATATGTATAAATATATATATATATATATATATATATATATATATATATATATATATATATATATATATATATATATATATATTTTGTGAAAAGTAATCTTGGGTTTGTAGCATTTCAAATAGAACAAATATAAATAGTAGACTAGGTTTGTGTATTCTAAGAATGAGTTCCGTCAAAAACTAATGTCATAAAACGTCACTGCAAGTGTTGGTGTATTGGTAATTTAAATTCAAGTATGAATGATCAATGAAATAAATCGTATACTGCTCTGAAGATCCTCAAGAAAGGTGAAAGAACTTGTACAACTTCTAAGTGGTTCGTTTTCATATGCATAGTGATTCATTTCCGTATGTGTGTCCAGATATAGTACTGGTAAGTGTGTTTTCTTTCTTATTCGTCTAGTTGCTTATTTCTATGTAATGAAATGCTACAAACCCAAGATTACTTTTCACAAAATAAATATGAATAGCAAAGAATTTCAAAGCTAATATATATATATATATATATATATATATATATATATATATATATATATATATATATATATATATATATATATGTAAAATGTGTGATTAATTATTAAATTCCCTCATTTCAAATCTTGCTTTAATTCTGCTATTATTGTTAATTGATAATACCCACCATTATCAAGAATCCTGAGCGCTACCGGGCCATCTTGACACAATATCTAATTTTTAAATCACTGTCCCCTATGGCTTGGACATTTATTGAAAAAAATGTGCTATAGGAAAAGCCTAAAAGCGCATAAAATACGTAATAATGCCTGAAAGTTTTGTAAAATAATGAAATATAACCTATTTGTGACTAGACTTAACGTTAAACTCTATCTTAAGCCCTCGAAATTGGCGACTTTAATTAAAGTCGGTCTTAACACATTAATCCGGGCTTTGATACACGGTGCAACATAAATGTGTCAAAATAAGTCTGTCTTAAATTTAATCCAGGATTAAGACCACGGTGCACTCGGCCATAAGACAATTTTCGCCCAGAGTATCTAAGCCACGTTTTAACTCTTCTAAGAGTGTTAAAAGAGCATTTAATTGAGCAGGTTGTTTATGGCATAATTAAAAAATATTATAAATAAGTTTTAACGTGCTGGATTGCAATCATATTAGCATAAATAGAAATAAAAGAACCCGGCCAAGTGCGAGTCGGACTCGAGCACGAAGGGTGCCGTACCATTATCTATAAAATCACACAAGCTTTTAATTAATTTCGTCCGACCGGCGACTCCGGCATTTATTAGCATATTACATTACATTACCATATCGATGGCCTAATTGCAATACCCCGTATCTGAAAATACAGGGAATTTTACAGGGGAGACAAAACACTATTTTATGCCAAAAATAAAATACTATCATAATTTTTTTACTGACGAAAAGTAGTTAATGATCATTAATAAATAAACATAATAGAAAAATTTTAATTTCGGATTAATTTGCATTTATTTTGTATATACGGGGTATTGTCAATAATTAATTAATACAAATTTGAGATACAGGTTTTTATTATGTCTAGATGCACAATTTTATTAGGTAAGCGGATATTTGAGCAAGCTGCATTAATAAAAAGCATAAAATGATGAGAGGATTTATTACAGTTTTAATAAAAAAATAAAATAAAAACTCAAATAAACAAATTAATATATTTCCTTAAATTAAAAAATGTTTTCTATTAATATATCCACTTAGATACTAAATCTATAAATCTTTTAGATACTAAATCTATAAAAATCTATAAATCTTCAGAATTTAATTACTTTTCGAGTAGAACTTTCCACAACAAATTTCATATTTAATAATGTTAAATAAGGCCATATTTTAATAAATGAAAGAAAATGAAATATGCGGCATGTGCGAGAAGCCCATATGCCACACTTTTCGAACACCCTCGGTAAACAAATATTCGCCACGCGCAAGCAAAATTGACCAAAGTAAAAGTGGTGACGACGCCGAGTGGGGTAACTTATATTATATTAGATTTTGAACCTGTTTAAAACAAAGACTTTAATAATTTATAACAAACTTATTATTGGGAATCAAAGCGTCATATTTTGAGAGAGTAAGATGGCCGACCGAGTCGATCCATCTATTGCTCGCGAGCTCGATAAACTAAAGAAAGCCAAGTTTATCGATATAATAATTAATAATAAACTGCCAGATGGCATAAACAGTGATATTCTGACCAATTTAAAAAACATCGTACAATAATTTCTAATGACTATGAAAGTATTAATATCAATGCTAGTGATTCGACCAGTGAGGTTAAATGTGATAAGTTGCAATGTGTAAAAACGCATTACAGTCTAAAAAACTCAGTGAACGAAAAAGTGTTAATGGAAAATAATATACAACTACTGCATCAAAGGTTATCTGATTTAGAGTATATAATTGCTCTCCTAACAACAAAAGAGAATAATGTCAATGCAAGAAGCAAAATATCACCTGAAGCGCCATCAAATAGTGCGCACGTAGATAAACACGGTCTAGGACGTTCTGGCGCGACCGATTTGGCGCGGCCGTACTGGCGCAGGTTTTTTTCCTCGGCTTTTTTTCATCGATTCTATTATACGTATGAAAGCATATTTGATATGTTATGTATGCCAATTTCATTATCAAACTGTTTTTATTATACGTATGCAGATTTATAAAAAATAAAAATAAAAATATTTTTTGAAACAAATTTGATTAAAAATACCTACTACTTATAATATACAAATTATTATATACAAAAATCATGTATTTTAACTAGGCATCCATATTATAATTGTAAGCCAAGCCTCTTAAATATTCTACCACCATTTCCAATATTACCAATATTCTACCATCATTCTACCATTACCACCATTCCACCATTACCAATATTCTACCACCATTTTTATTTGTCCACTTTTTGGGAGCGGCGGCTCCTTTAGGAAGGATTTTTTAGGCCCATGAAATACAGACCAAATTATTTATGTTTAAATTAAATTAAAGAATTAAACTATAGGTAGGTACTTATATTTGCGCCATAATGTCCTCGCGCCAGAACGTACCTGCGCCACCTAGGCTTTGCGCCCGAATGGTCTGCGCCGCAACGAACCCGCGCCAGTACGGCCGCGCCAAATCGGTCGCGCCAGAACAGGCTATTTCGAGATAAACAGCAGCAAAAGCAACTCGAAATTATTCCAGCAAATCAATCCTATATAACAAATAATATTGCCACAGAGAACACGGTATCTTATAGAAATCATAAACAGTCAGTAATAAATAAAAACCTGGAAGGGCAAAAAGTTCCTGATAAAAACCAGCACACTTTTAAAACAGCGGAAGTGACAAGTGCTATCAAAAATACACAGTCGCAAATAAGAAATAAACAATATGAACATACTAGGAGTCACAGAAAACCCATAATAGGATCAAACCAAGATAACCCCTCGGTAAAGGCAGTCCAAAAATTAGGATACTGTTACGTTCCTGCATTCGAAGTGCAGAGCGTGTATGCGTGTAAGTGTGTATTGCCGCGCCTAATTAGCCAACCTTCATGTTTCCAGTTAATATTTTTTTTTGATCAAGTTCTCTTTTTTTTTTGACAGTAGAATTTAATTTAATTTATCTAACGTCACGGATACAGGTTGTTGATTGTGAATCTTGTGATTGTTTTTCTCGTTCTGCTGCAATTGACCCCTATAATTGTAATTGACCACGGATTGTACCATTCTTGTGGCATTGAAAACCAATTGGTATTTTTCTTTAACTATTTAAGTAAGTTTTTCATTTTATCCTCTGCTTGCTTCTTGTTCGTCCTGGCCCTTGACCCCACGCCAGTAGTATAGTGACTCGTTGCTCTCCGATTGTCTCTGGTCGTACCTAGGTCCAGTGGCCTTCACCACTGGTGGCGTCCAATCACCCCGGAATAATTCCTTCCACCCCATTTGTGCCCATTTTTTATAACTACTTCATTAACTTCCTGTTGACTTAGGTTTTATCCTTGAGCTAGGTGACGAGGCAAGAATTTTCACCTATATAATTGGTAAACAGAATTACCAAAAATATCTAAGGCCAAGGTATAACAATACCTTCACGGTCACGTTTCTTCACGTTCACGTTCACGTGACCCGTCAACTACACCTCAGGATTTATGTATCCAAAACGCTCTATCCAAAACGGCCCCACAAATTCCTTTTAAGTGTGAATAGTTACATAGTAGTGATACGGTCTGTTCCATGATGGTAACCTTCCCAATACAGCATGTTAATGAGGTATACAACCTACAAATTTCGCCAAACGGTGCATTAGTGAATAGGGTTATTTTCAAAAAAAAAATATTTCTGGTACCTGCCTCGGAGAACCAAGAAACAAGCGGTCAGAAGTAGATCAGGTTGGTAGTACTACTTATAACCGTGATAAGATTTTAAAAACTATATTACATGTTAATATTCAATGCATTAGCAACAAAATCAATTTTATTGACACTCTTCTAGAACAATATAATATTGATATCTTTCTCGTAACCGAGCATTGGCTACTAGGCGATAATTTAAAAGCTCTAAAAATTAGTGAGTACAATTAATATCTGGTTTTACTAGGAAAAACGCTATCCATGGTGGGGTAGCAATATTTGTAAATAAATGTTTTAAAACTTGCAAGGATGAGAAAGAGATCAATCGCTTATCGCTTGAAATCGATTTCGAATGCTCTGCTACACTGGTTAACAAACAGACGTGTATAATAATAATATATCGGTCCCCTCAAGGAAACTTAGATACCTTTTTCATTCAGCTATGCAAAATATTAGACATTGCGACAAGCTCATACAACAAAAGTTGTAATCTGTGGCGATATAAATATTGATATTCTAAAAAACACCTACCCGCGAACCTACGCCTACCCGCATCGCAAATCGGGGAGGCAATATTAGTGCAACAGCTGTAGACCATATAATTACTAACATAAAAAATGAAATAAACTACAAAATTATTGACCCAGGAATCTCCGATCACACTGCACAAATAATTAATTTGTATGATCAAAATACTTCTGAATTAACAAATACAGGAATTGCGTTACCTACTAGGAATTTCTCTGACAATAACACACACGAATTTAAACATCTGCTAAAAAAATTTAATCTGCTGATGATTATTTCGAATATTTTTGGGATCATTTCTCATGGGCCTTTGAAGCATCATTTCCAAAATTAATGCAGGAAGACAAATCAAAAAGTCGCAATAACCATAATAACTGGTAGGTACACACAACAATTAATAACGGAATCTAATAAATTAAAAGAACTAAATTGGCTTAGAAAAACAAGCACCACCTGTGAGGAATTAAACAAAAAATACAAGACACTCAAATCTGAACATAATCAAAATATAACTAGAGCAAAGCAAAACTTCTATCTAAACAAAATAAATAATTCAGACAACAAAATTCGAACCCTATGGAATATAGTAAATAATAGACTTAATAGAACTAAATATCATATGGAATACAAAATCAGTCATAACAACCAAATAACTTCTAACATCACAGACATTACAAACATTTTTGGTGATTACTTTGTATCAGTACCAGTAGTTTTGTATCTCTCGAATACTTGTACGGCTTCATTAAAATACATAAATGAACCAATTATATTGGAGCCTTTCACAGCAGAAGATTATTGGCCTCATAATTTCCAACTTAAAAAATAAAATATTTGAGTTGGAACGAATACATCAACTTCATATGCTCTAAAGTAAATAAGCAATACTTCGCAATTCTAACGTTGAAAAAATGCCTGAATGAACAGGGGCTTCTTGCAGCATATTATTCAGTAATATACACGGCAATCAGTTATAATATAGTTATGTATGGACTAGCTGTAGAGAGCAACATAGTATTTCTTGCTCAGAAAAGAATTATTCGGTTCATATACAATCTTGGATATAGACAATCATGCAGGCAAACTTTTAAGGATAAAAGCATTCTAACTTTTATAGGTATTTTTCCAACAGAAACAAATTTACAAAAAATTCTGCTATACACGAAGAAAAACATGTTACTTTTTTAATAT
>CAXKVY010006088.1:0-21937 GCA_964058915.1 Tetropium fuscum
TAATTTGGATTTTTTTATAAATAAAATTTCTATTTCTTAAGCCTTGTTTATATTGATTTTAAATGATCCTTAAATTTGCATAAAGCTACCAACCCACAAATTTTAATTAATTTTTCAAAAAGGAAAAACAAATTTTCCTGGTCTGTAAGTATGTAAATACCTATTTACATGACAAATATAATTGATACCAAAGTCTTGCTTTGGTAACGATCTGATAACAGTTTTATTTCACAATCTTTATCATCGATTTTCTCCTAATTCCGATTTTGTTGGTTGGTAGGTTTCTGCATAACGACGTCCAATTGTGTTTAGGAAAGGGTTGTTATAAAGTTAACCTAAAACGTACTGTGTTGTAGATTGTTTTATAAAAATAAAATGAGTTCAAGTAGAAGAAGTGTAAGTCATCCTGATGTGTTTTGCGACATATGCAGAGAATACACGTTAAAAGAAAACAGAAAAACTGTTACTTACTTTATAGTGAGACCTTATCATGGATACTTTGCTGTTAGGCTTGGTGATCAAGATAAAACCTGGGCACCGCATCGGGTCTGTAAAACGTGAACATCTGCGACAGTGGACCACGGGGAAAATAAAAAGTCTGAAATTCGGCGTACCGATAGTTTGGAGAGAACCCAAAAACCAATTCGATGACTGCTATTTAAATAGTAGTAGCCTAGTAAATATTACTGGAATTAATCGAAACAACCGTGGCGAGTGGACTTATCCCCATTTAGTATCTGCAAGACGCCCGGTGCCTCACTCAGAGGAAGTGCCGATCCCAACATTTCACCAGCTACTAGAGCTCGGTGAGGACAATTGTTGTCCCTTTACTGATCACGCCTATGATACTAATGAAGATGATAGTGATTATGAGGGGATATCATCAATTCGTCAACGTTTCAACCGGTACCTATCAGTTAAATGACCCAGCAAGAGATCCCAACCTGTTAAAAGTAGCTTTAGCATAATTACTGGCTTCCAGGTTGACGGATAATTTGCTGGAAGAAGAAACCAAAATTACCTTTTAGATAATTTTGGTTTCTGGCTTTTAGGTAATTACCTTTTAGGTAATTTTAGTTTCAAGAGGAGAACAACAAGAGAACAGGATCTGCTACCCTTCTTTTCTCAAGAAGACAATCTTGAACTTTGTAACAACATTATAGGACTTCTGGAAAAATGGGGCTTCCTGACTATTCTCCAGATGCTTGGCACCTATTTATTGACAGCTCAAAGCGAAGTTTGAAACGTGTTCTTTACACAATGGGAACAAATTGGTCACTCAACGGTCACTCAACGAAAATGAAATGAATAATATGACATCATTGCTTTGGTCTTGGAGAATATCAAGTATCATGAACATGCTTGTGTGTGGATTTTGCAAATGACATGGGACAGAGAAAAAATACACCACTGGGTTAGAAAAGAGTGGCCTAACAGAGAAAACATGGGATGACATGACAAGTTGGGATAAAGAATGTCATTAACGACCCCTTAGTTGAATGAGGGAAAATCATCTTTCCTCAATCATCAAGCTTCCGAAGTGTTCAGTGACTAGTTGGTTTCATCGATGACTTTTTCCTCTAACTTTGTATACTATTTGTATAATATGATAATAAAAATCCCGTGTTTAGTTTTTTTATTTGATTCATGAACTTAAAATAGTGTAACGTATATTGCACTAAAATGTAAAATCTGAAGAAATTGAGCTCCTGGGCAAAAACTAATGCCATATTTAAATTCAGAGCATCAAATACATATGAAATCAGTTCCAAATGCTCCGGCAAAAAATACCTGTCGGCCGTTTATCCGTTTATTTGTAAACACAAATATATAAATATTCAAAACTTCAAATGGTGACAGAAACATAATTAAATACATTTATACATATAAGTACATAAATACATATATATCATACATCGTTACATACCTATACATAATACAAAACATATTTTAAAACCTAAAATTTATTTCAAAATTATATTACCATAATTACTTGCATTTATACATATAATAAACAAGGGAACGACAAAGCCGTAGCTGTCGACATAATATTTACATGTGTAGCTGTACTGAAGTAATTAATGTTTTGCAGCAAATACCATGCATTACCTATTAACGCTAATTCAAAATTTTAAATGGTGTTTAAAAGTTAAATTAAATGCCTTTTATAAATAATGATTACCTGAAACTATAATATTGCCTTTAAAAGCTACCTAATATTAAAAGTATTAGTCCTCCATGCTTATTATTACTTTATTCCATCGTCGACACGGTCAACATCAAGTACAATAACATTATTTTTATTGCTGCCTCCTTTATTGTTTAGATTTCGATGTAGTGGATAGGGCTGGAACCTTTATATTATTGATGTAATTATAACAGTCGGAGTAGTTTCCACAAACACCAAAACACTTTCACTTCGCTCGACGCGCGTTTCGCCAACCAAGTTGGCATGATCCGGAGACGATTAAAAACTAATCTTAAACTAAAAATCTACCCTATTTATACTATTTATGGTGAAATCATTAGTCACGCTTCAATGATTAGTTGCTAAGCAACGCGTAAAGCGGGCTATACGGTATAGGTCCCTTGTCGCTATTCATACTACTTTTACATTTTACAATTTCTATCCTCTCAAATGCATCCAACTGTCTATTATTGGTCACATATCTAACTAATCTTTAATTACTAATATCTATTCTATGGTTGTTGTCAAAAGCATGTTGTGCAACACTAGACTTATCTATTCTTCCATATTTTAGATGAGCCATATGCTCTTTAAATCTGGTGTTAATTGATCGTCTCGTTTGTCCAACATATTTTAGATCACAATCATTACAACTAATTTCGTAAATCCCAGACCTTTCATTTGGAACAATTTTATCCATTGGATTGTTTGGAGTTGTAATTTATTACTCGACGAATGAATCGCTGTTATACCCACGTTTTTGAAGACCTTACTCAAACCACGAGTAAACCGGGGTTCATACGGGATGGATACATATTTTGGAGTCTCTATATCCTTTTGAAAGGTCGTAGAATTACGAAGTGTGTCCCTAAATTTACGCTTCCTAATTAGTTTTTAAACTATATCTCTAGGATAACCATTACTCACAGCTATATCTTTAATTAATACTTGTTCTTTTTCAAACCTCTCATTACTGAGAGAGAAACTTAATAAACGATGGACAAGAAAATTAAAACTTACCATTTTATGTTGATAGCAGTGGTGAGAGTCATTAGGGATATATCTGATCGTACTGGTATCTTTTCTATATATATCAAATTCTAACTTATTGTCACTATTTGTAATTACTAATACGTCTAAAAATGGAAGTTTTCCATTATTTCCTAGTTCATATGTAAACTTTACAGAAGTGAAACGACTATTTAATTTGGAAATGAAGTTTTCTACATCCGCAATCTTAGTGTCAAACACGGCAAAAATGTCATCCACATACCTCAGCCAAATCCTAGGAAAATACTCGAATTCTTCTGTTGCATCAGTTTCAAATAGACTCATGAAGACATCAGCAATGAAAGGCGATAAACAGTTACCCATTGCGGTTCCTTAATGTTGTTCATAGAACTTGTCATTGAAACAGGAGCAATTTTGTTTCATGCAAAGTTTTGTAAGGTTTATATGTTCTTCTATTACTTCTTTTACATCAAAGGTTCCAGCCCTATCCAGTAGTAAGATGACTTCACAGTCAACGAAACTGAATCTCTATCGTAAGTACAGTACTAAAATTAGGTTAATAGGTTCCGATATTTGGTTTCTAAAATCCTGTAAACGTCATTTTGTTTTTCCGCGTTTCATTCAAGTTAAAATTCCAAATTGTTCGAATATTTCAAATAATAATAATATTTAATTTCAAATTATTTGCAAAACATGGCTGGATTTAGAAATCATTTATATGTTGTATATATGTATTTTATTTTGTGAGGACATTTTTTTAATAAATTTCGTGTTGATTGATAAAAACATGTTCCTCTGAAATTCACACCATTGTTCATATTCTAAATAATTTAACTTAAAAGTAAGCTTCTTGTAAAGGTCATATGTTTGTATTTCAAGCATACTCCGTTTACTACAGATATAATTGATATGTATAGTATAGATATTGTATATATATATATATATATATATATATATATATATATATATATATATATATATATATATATATATATATATATATATATATATATATATATATATATATATATATATATATATATATATATATATATATATATATATATGTATATATATATATATATATATATATATATATATATATATATATATATATATATATATATATATATGAAAAGAAATATGAAAATATGTGTATTTAATAAAACAAGTGAACTATTTAATAGAAGTATTAGAAAGAAAAAATATATGATTATCATTAAATTTTTACCGTTTTTTTAAATATTATTTCCAAGATTGTTATTTACTCACTCATTTACGTGGGTTTAGGTAGTTTATTTTATGAACGCATGTAGTTGGTAATTAAATGTAGGTAACTTGGTAAATTATATGTAAATTTCCTTAGCGTCGTATTCCTCAATTCCTTATTTGTTTTTTGCTTACTGATTAACGAATAACTTGATAAGAAAAAAATATATCGAACCTTTTTTGGCGTCAAAATGTAGCTACTTTCATGCTCTTCAATCTAACCTATGAAAAGTTTTATCCTGCTATTTCACTTTTTTAATCAAACGTGAAACAATAATGTCCCAAAGGCAAAAATTGTGTCCCTTTTTTCCACAACATTTCGTTGACTGGACTATTAGTATTATTAATGTGTTGCAAGTCAATCGGTGACTTCTCTGAATTTGAATAATTTTCTACAGCCCACAAAATTAACGGTTATTACTTTCGTCCATGACATAATCTAAGTACTACTCCAGTTTCGATAAATTTGAGGTCAAGAATTGCGGATGATGATGTGCTGCAGGTGAACCTCGTAAATCAACTGACAACTTCGCAAGGCCAATCTAATATTTATTTAATATATTGATTAAGTGCAATCTAAAACGTCTGTAAGTTATCACGAAAGCATGATTAAGCAATTGAAAGTCTATCATTTTCTTTATTGCTGAGTAAGTATTGTTGAGCATCTATTGTGTACATAAGAGGAACACTATTTACAAAATCTTTTAGTTGTTATTACTGGCAAAGAATCATGTTGCAATAGCAGAAACACGAACTATATTAATAAAGTAACGCCTGCAATAATTTAATAATTTAATCGTGTCAGCCGGTAACGCATGTAATGAAAACTGACTAAAGTTCAGCCCACAGGATAAAACTGTCAGTGTATAGAATGAGATCTAAAGGGTAAACAAAAAAGCTACCTAGCTATAGGCTTATTGAAGATCGAACATTTATTATTAGGATATGTATGATTAAAGAAATTAGCAAGTTTTTTTACCTTTTCCTAATAATAATTACAATGCTGTATATAATATAATATATATGTATCTAAGTATATTTTATTTTAGTATAGTATTTATATTTTAGTACTTATGTGAAAATTACATTAGACGTGTGAAAATGTTTCTAAAAATTGAGAATTCCGTGATTGAATTAATGGAATAAGTTGTCGGTTATAGGTACGTGACTATTCTGGTCCCTTGGACCATATTCCCCTTGAATCATAATCATATTTACTAATGATATAGTAGAAAATATAGATACACTTATGTTTATTAAGCTGATAAACGACTTAAAAATCATTGGAAATCATTATTTTACCGCTCATTTCAGTTTATGGGATCTGATAATCCTGGCGCACATTTTAGGCCCCTTATATTAGCAAAAAAATATATTAAAGCTCTATTGCCCCAAAGTTAAAAAAATAGTAGTACGGGTCATAATGAACCGGATCCAAGAGTAACATATTTTTTGTACTCTTGACAATAACAAGCTTGTTGTGTAATTGCTTTGATGGGCTAAATTGACTAAGACTAAATTTTGATTGATTAAATTTACCTACACAGGTAGACATTGCTAATGACGACGGGACGTAAGTAAAATTACGCCCCGTCGTCAATAACGACTTACGAACGAATTATCACTTACGAAAAGTACGAGCTCCTTTTTAACAAAATCAAGAGTAATCCAACTAAATTTAATACATCTTACTTAACCCATTGAATTTATTTTAATAGTAATTGAACAATTTGTACAATTACTCTAATTTTTAACAAAATTTGGTAAAGGCTTTTTTTTTGTTTTTTAACAATAATATCACTATCGATTCTCCAAATTTGACACCGATTGGCAATTGACATCATTTGCCTCATCTGTATCGTTTTTGTTAGCAACTTCGTTCTTGTTGGTTAGGCTCTCAGCAACGTAATTTTCTGCTATATATGCCGACTTCCATCCACTATGCCTTTTTAATGCTAACACTTCTACTTCTGTGTTTTCTAATAATGTGGCTAATTGAGGATGCCACTACTTTTCTGAAACGGCTGCCAATGAATTATTTCCAAAAGATTAATTATAGCACTTTCCTCCTGTTCCTCATAAAACCAACGGAACTATAGTACCATATCATAACAATGCCAAATATCTTGGTATGACATTAGATGCTGAGCTCGGATTGAAAGAGCGGATGAAGAAACGAAGCGAACTTAGTTTAAAATATTAACAGTACTACTGGCTCCTTGGTAGAAACTCCAAGTTGTCAGTGTACAATAAAATTCTAGTTTATAATCAGATGAAATAAAAAGACTTGCTGGTACACATGAAGCCAGGCTACATCACCATATCAACATTAAGGCTCTTGAGTTGCTGGACAATCAACATCTTGTCCGAAAACTCAAGAGGACTAAACCAGCCGATCTTGTGTAGTGTTTTCTACTAAAAAGCAGAACATAGTGCGAGAGTGAGAATCCAACAGAATAAACTAAGGAACATAACTGGATGGACTTTAGAATAATTTAGTTTCTTTTCTTAGGCTAAGATAAATTTGATAATAGCTGATGGTTGATCAATATTGATCAGTTTCGGTGTTTTATTGTAAACTAAAACAAAATATATAAAAAAAAATAAAAATAATGACATGTACCGGGTAAGTCTCTTAAGATTGACACCCCCCTTATCTCACTTATCCTTTGCCGATTTAACTCATTCAAAAAAGGGGTGGACGCGGTTTTTGATGAATTTTTATAATCTGAGAACAGATATTAAAAATCTCGTAAAATATACAGGGTGGAAAATAAAATATGATTTTTTTAAATGGAACACCCCGTATATTTTTAGACCAAAATAATGTCCTTAATTTTCTGAATCCAAAAATGTGTAATTGTTATATTATCACTCCACCTGTTCGTGAGATATTACTAAAAATTTATCACATTACGGGTGTCAATTATAAAATAAGAACAGCAAGATACCTCTGGAAACAATGCATATTTGCATTGTTTATTTGTTGACAGATGTCATCCAGTTTTTTGTGAGATAGTAGTTCACTCTCTTAGATATTAGCGTAAAAAATACGTAGTGTTCGTAAAGAAGCAAGTTATTTTGAAAATGGTATATTCATTGGAAGAGCGAAAAGAGTTACTTGAAATTTATATTCAGTGCAACAAGAATAAGTCTCTTGCTCGGAGGGAGTATGTTAGGTTATTTCGAGAAAGGCTACCTCCTTCCAAAAATAGTTTTAAAAACATTTATGCAAAGTTTAGGAATACCGAATCTCTGAGAGACAAGAAAAGGGAAAGGCGAAGAACAAAAACAGGAGAAGATACAGAACTCAACGCGTTATTATATTTTGCTGAAAATCCATCCAAATCATCCTATGCCGCAGCAATAGAATTGGATATATCACAAAGAAGTGTGATAAAAATATTACATCGCCAAAATTTTAAACCATATAGTATTTTGCCCGTTCAATATTTAGACGACAACAACCTTCAAGACAGGTTAACCTTCTGCAGAGACATACTTGATAGAATAGAGGAAGATGATGAGTCTCTAAGTCATGTCTTTTGGACTGACGAAAGCAGTTTTTCTACTGCGGAATTTTTAACAGAAAAAATGCACATTACTGGGCAGCGGAAAATCCACATATTGTAAAAAAAATAAAAAACAAGGATACCAAACTGTTAACGTGTGGTGTGGCATCCATAAGGATGCTATTGTAAGTCCTGTATTTATAAATGGGCCCTTAAATGCACAACGTTATGTGGATATTCTTCAACATCCAGTTGAAAATTATTTAGATAATATTAATTTAGTGGACAACAGATCTGTTATTTGGCAGCAGGATGGAGCACCACCACACTCTGCAAGGAACATCACCGAATACCTAAACAGAAAATATCCTTGGGTAGGAAGGTATGGTGTTATACATTGGCCCGCTAAAAGTCCGGACTTAACACCTATGGATTTTTTTCTCTGGGGTACTATAAAACAAGATATATACGAAACTGGGGTTTTTAATAATATGAATGAGTTAAAAGAATGCATACGTGTAAAAATTGAGGAATTAAACCAAAATGGTGATATATTTCAAAGGGTGAGAAGCAATTTTATAAAGCGATACCAAATGTGTATTCAGAATGGTGGTGGTTACGTGGAAAATATTTAATTACGTTACGTGTAAATAAATAAAATTTTGTTACTCTATTGTGTTACTGTATTAATATTGACTTTTATTTGTTTTAATTAGGCTTATGTTGTTTATTGTTATTACTCGTTGCTGTTATGGTCACCTATATATTATTTATTTATTATCTCAATAAATGGCATTGTTTCCAGAGGTATCTTGATATGTTTTTTGTTTTATAATGACACCCGTAATGTGATAAGTTTTTAGTAATATCTCACGAACAGGTGGAGTGATTATATAACAATTAGATATTTTTTTATTCAGAAAATTAAGGACATTATTTTGGTATAAAATATACGGGATGTTCCATTTAAAAAAATTATGTTTTATTTTCCACCCTGTATATCTTACGAGATTTTTAATATCCGTGCTCACATTATAAAAATTCATCAAAAACCGCGTCCACTCCTTTTTTGAATGAGTCAAATCGGCAAAGGATATGTGAGATAAGGGGGGTGTCAATCTTAAGAGACTTACCCTGTACAATGAAATGTATTATGACCGTTCGCATTTGGGTGGAAGTAACTGTACCTACTAGGTATGAACCGGTCAAGAAGGCCTATTATACTGCCGTCAGAAGTTAAAAGGCGGCAAGTGACAAAACCATAGTTTTGAGAAAAACGGCAAAAACTTTACGATTTTGTCCTTCACTAATAAAGATATATACGTTATTTTTTTTTGATTCAGCATTAATTGAAAATACTGAAATTAAATATTTATATATACTTTAAGACAATAATTTGTTTTCTTTAAAAAAATGGTGATTAATTATTTCTTGTTTCGTCTTTTGTAATTATGCGAGTAAGAAATTTAAATTAAAAAGCGAAAAACGATTAAAAACTGTTCAAATGCCATATTTTAATTACAAAGCCTTTGAAGTGCCGCTATTTAAAAACAAGCAAAAGACTTTTTAACTCAAAGAAGGTAAGATTAAGTTTTAAGTAACATCATATTATTAAATACAGGTTGTTTTTTAAAATAATAGTTATCTTGCAAGTTTTAACTTGTTTTATGATCACAGTTATTTCCTAAAAGCAATAATTATTGGTTATGTTCTCATGTATATGTTGTTTACCTGCGGTTCTTTCATGGCTAGAGGGAGTGTTTTTTTTGTTGTTTTACTTACGGATACGGCAAATTATGGCAAAATAAGATGTGACACCCCAAACATTTTCGGATGTGGCGCCTGTTTGGTGTTTGTTTTTTTCGATTTTAAGTATAGGAGAACACGTCGCGAAAGCTGTCTTCTCAACCGAAAAAAGGTTTTACACTCCTGACCGTTATATTATTAATTAATTGTAAGTATTCAAATTAAAAAATAAGTGCAAGATTTTTTTTGAGATATTTATATTTTTTCTGATCTTAAAGTACGCTTAAAATAATAAAACCCTTTTCTGCAATAAATACAAGTGATTAATTTTCATTACCAATAAATTCGAAAAATTATTAGGGTAAAACATATTTAATAGTAGGTACTTCATAAATTTTGGACTATTATTTAAAAGAAACAAAAAAATACACACTTACAATAAAGCTGGAGTGTGGCCGTATAATCCAGATATATTTGAGGAGGAAGAATTTTCTCCTGCAGCTGTCACTGCTCGGCCTCCCAATGTAGAAATTATTCTCAAAGACGCAGAATTGCTGAAACAGTTGACAACTATACCATACTACTCCTAGAGTATTTGCCGTTTGCACTGAATATAATTCTGAAATTGCAATACTGGATGTAGGAGATACTAGTTTGGATCAAAATTCTCCAAAATCGCCAAACCGCAGGTTGGAAACTAACGTTACTGCAGATGCTGTAATAGAAGAACTTGTCATTGAAGAGATTTCGCAACAGTTAATAGAATCTCCGAGATTAGGTAAGTTATTAATGCACTAACACAATGTGTTTCCGAACTAAATTACCTTTAATATTGTAGCTACAGCTCTTCGCATAAGTGACAACGTAAGCGAATAATCTCCAGAGGCAGCGGTCGATTCCGATTATCCTCCAACCGCATCAACAACTGCTCTAGAAGCATTGAAAGCATCATCAAATGTAAGTGATAATATCAAATGTAAGTGATATGTAAGTGATATATAATAATATAATTATATGTAAGTTTCTACTGCAATCGATGGTGATAATATACTGTAATGATCCCTCATCCTTCACCTAAACTTTAAATCTCCCTTACAAAATATCTGTTGAAATGAAAATCAAGGTATCTAGTGGGATATACTTTTCAAATGTACTTTCTTCATAAAAATATGTATTTTGATTGTAGGTCCAAGTTTTTTTTCCTTTTCTAGCTACCTACCAAGGACCTTTTCTAGCTACATTAGAAAGGTCAAGAAAGCTGTATTTGAAACAAATAAGAAAAAGAAATCTAACAAAAATTCCACAAAATAAGGAAAGCAGACTGCTTGCCTCTAGATGTTGCAGGCTCGTTGCCTCTAGAGGTTGCAGGATTTTGCTGTACGTGGGGGAATCATATTCGGAACCTCCAGAAATTGATTTAATTGAGTGTCACCAATGCAAACTATGGTTCCACGAAGTGTGTACCAGTTACACAAGTTTTGGGCTGTTTACAAGCGATTCATGCCATTAGGAAGTCGAGTGCGCACTTTTGGATCGCGAGCGCACTCTTGGATGATACCTGAGCGTACTCTTGGAACCCGTTGGTTCCAAGAGTGCGCATTTGTAGAGTTACCGTTTTCTGTTTTTCTTCACATAGTTTATGTGTGCAATACTGTTTTTTTCAAAATTTTATAATTAAAAAATATATAAATAAAATATAACCAAGTTTTGGTATGTCTAAGTCAAGACCTCCCTCTATTGTGTCCCAATAACTAAAAACTGCGCACTCTTAGGCAACCTTCCCCTATCAATCAATACCTACTATACTTTTAACCTAGGTAACTAAATTAAATAAAAAAAATATGACAAACAAAACTTTGTGCAAGCGAGGGATACCAGACCCCTCTAGCGGTCAGTTGCTACTACTCATCAGACATTACTAAGTAAAGTCTTTGACAAGCAGCGTCCTGCAATGCAGGCACCTAGAGCAGCGACCCTAGCCAAAGGTAGGCTAAACAACATACTGAATGGATTTACAGGTAACAACTACACAGAGAACTAATATTCCTATCTGTATTGAATTACACCTGCAAATCCGATAAGATAGCTATGGTCATTCACCAATACCTCCACCAGGTGTAGACTAGTTTCGAGCTGTTTGGCTCTCATCAGTATACCGTAGGTAGAGAATGAATGACCAAAACTATCAAAACAGTCAAGCAGACTAAGCAGTAGTGTGCAAGCGAGGGATACCAGACCCCTCTAGCGGTCAGTTGCTACTACTCATCAGACATTACTAAGTAAAGTCTTTGACAAGCAGCGTCCTGCAATGCAGGCACCTAGAGCAGCGACCCTAGCCAAAGGTAGGCTAATTCGGATTTATATAATTCGGTAGGCTATCTTATCGGATTTGCAGGTGTAATTCAATACAGATAGGAATATTAGTTCTCTGTGTAGTTGTTACCTGTAAATCCATTCAGTAAACAAAACTTTAACAAACAAAACAAAATTTAAAAAAAAATATAGCAATTAATAAAATTATATTATGGCACAAATTAATAGGAGCTTTTTTTCTCCTATTAGCTATTAATTCTCCCTGTTTTTAATTTAACCCTAGAATACTGGACATTCGTAAAATTTACGACGCGAGCTTAAAGTCGTTAAAGTTCGAATACTTCCGGGCTATGCATCGCCGCGTGTCTCTAGCTATTTTCCTAATTAGTCCACAGCTAGCCAATGGTGCATTCGGTTGTCGCATTTTTTACCGCTAAGTGACATATTTCGCGGGCTCGTCGTAAATTTAACGAAAGTCCAGTGTTTACGTTAGTTTTTATTGTAATAATTATTGTGACTAGTGCGTCGATAAATAGGGCTAGTTGTTATCTTTTTGAGAGGTAAGGCACATTTTTGATATTTTGATACTTAGATAATTGTTTTTTTGTTAAGATGGCGCGTAAACCCTTAACACAAAAGGAAATAGAGGCCGAAATTCAGCGTATAATGGCTGATGAAGACTCAGAACCCGATCCTTTTGAAGACAGTGGAAGTGATTGGGAAGAGGACCATGTAGAATTTGAAGCGGAAAGTTCAGATGATGAATGTGATGATGATATGTTTTTACCACAGCCCCCACCCAACGTCAATCAGTCCAATCAATTCGAAGATTCTTCAACTGCCGAAGAAAAACATTTAGTAGAAAAAAATGGCGATCACATTGAAGAGGAATTTCATACCAACGAGGATCAGTCCAGTCTCCCTGACTACTGCCTACCTGCTGAAAGTGATAAATCAGAGAGGAATATAGCAAATAGCCCTTTTTTATCTAGCTATATAATAAAGCCCAACAACACCAGTTTGAAAGGAAAAAATGGTCATAAATGGTCAACGGTATTACCTTCCAAGCGTGGAAAAACCAAAGCAAGAAATATTATTCATTTTGTACCAGGTCCTAAAGGGGATGCTAAAAAGTGTTCAACTTTAGATGAATTTTTCTTACACTTTTTTTCTAATGAAATACTACATACCATACTTTTGCATAGAAATGCCGAAATTCTTAGACAAGCACAAAAATATAAAAGCAATGCCAATGTATCGCAAACGACAAAAAACGAGATAAAGGCCCTTTTTGCAATTTTGATAAGGGCGGCAGCGAACAAAGATAATCATTTGTCTGCAAAATATATGTTTAACACCAAATTATCAGGAATATTTTATAAAGCCTGTATGAGTAGTGAGCGCTTTTCGTTCCTAATAAATTGTCTTAGGTTTGATGACAAAGAAACCAGATCGGAAAGAAGAAATGTGGATTCGTTCGCACCGATCCGTGAAATATGGGATATTTTTATTGCGATATGTAGAGACTCCTACACACCTTCTTCTTACTTGACTATTGACGAACAGCTGGTTGGATTTCGCGGACGTTGTCCCTTTCGTATGTATATACCGAGTAAGCCGTCCAAATATGGAATAAAAATAATCATGGTTTGCGATTCGTCTTCGAAATACATGTTAGATGCCAGCCCCTATTTAGGAAAAAACACAAAAACAAATAGATTGCCATTGGCAACGTATTTTGTACAAGAGCTTACTAAATCTGTCCATGGTAGTAATAGAAATATTACCATGGATAACTGGTTTACATCAGTAAGTTTGGCTGATGATTTACTGAAAGATCCCTATAAACTTACTCTGATAGGGACCGTCCGTAAAAACAAAAAGGAAATTCCCAAGGAACTGTTAGATGTTAAAGGTAGAAATCCTAATACGTCTATGTTTTGTCACGATCAGATGAAAACCATGGTATCGTACATGCCAAAAAAGAACAAAATTGTGTTACTTTTATCTACTCTTCACGAAGGGGCTGAAATATTAGCCACAGGAAAACCTGCAATTATAAAGAATTATAATGAAACAAAGGGAGGAGTAGACACTTTCGACCAGATGTGTTCTAATATGAATTCTGGTCGAAAAACTCGAAGGTGGCCGATGGTCATATTTTATGACATGGTAAATATTGCAAGCATAAATTCTTACGTACTTTATACTTCAAAATTACTGAAACTAAACAAAAAACCATTGAATAGGTATCAATATATGATTGAAGTAAGCCAATGTCTTGCGGAACCATGGTTGAAAGAGAGGCTCAACAATAAAACTTTGCGGCGTAATATTCGGCAAGATATTGGTAATATCCTAAATATTTCTTTGGAAAGTGTGACACCAGAGTATCAAAATAAAAAGCGAAAAATTTGTTTTTACTGCCCCAGTAATAAAAGACGCATGACCACCACATACTGTAACCAGTGCGAGCAAGCCATATGTGGTGAACACCGAGGAAATATATGTACTGTATGTGCAACTGTTTAAGACTTTACTTCTTAAAAATATTTTTTTACAAGCTCAATAGTATACTGTATTTTGTAAAATTTTTGTAGATTTTTCTGTAATAAAAGCTTTTTCTAAATTTGGTGTTTTATTAACGTAACGTCGTAAATTATACGATACTCCAGTATTAACGTATATTTAAAATAGTCCAGTATTCTAGGGTTAATGATAGGTATAAGAATGTTAGTTTTAAACTTAGATTTTTTTTTAATTGAAGGACTAGGGCATTTTTTTAATAGAATATAGTTACAAACAGGTAAAACAATTTGATAAATAATTCATACAAAATAATTTTTAAGTCAATAGCTATATTTATTATAAGTATAAATATAAATTTATATAAATTTTCTTATTATTTTCTTATAAGTTTCCTTATTAGCAAGTAAGTCACTTCCCCCTTATGGTAAAATTGTAAAATTTATGATTTGAGAAAAAAGTTAGTTGAACTCGGAGCAAATCGTTTACTTGATGGGATGTGAAACCTTAAAACTATCACAAAAAAGTAACACAAACGTCTAGTATAATAGTTAAACGTCTAGTCTAATTCTAAGTCGAATAATTGTTATAAATCTTTTAGTAATAAATAGATATGTGTATAATACCGCCTTTCTACTACAAAATATGCATTATTAGGCAAACATTTATAAAAAATAAATGGTATATTTGCAAAGATGCCGCCTTTTAACTTATATTATGATATTTGCCGCCATTTTACTTTCATGGTGACGACGTTGTCACTTGCCGCGTTTTTTTAATAAAAAATTTTTTGTTCGTAGTTAGTAAAACTTTATTTCTAAAAATGCAAAAATTACAAAATTGGAAAAAATTCACTTGACGCCTTTTAACTACCGACAGCAGTATATACCTAGGTAGGTATATCATAAAAAACGTTTTCATTATGGCATTAAATCAACAAGTATATTTCAAAGAAATTAAAACTACTATATACTGTGTAGGTAACTAGATGCATCATAGAGTAATTTTCATGATATTATCATAACTGAGTCATGATATTATCATATTAATAACCGCCTTAAATCACCTTTATGTGATTTTAATGGTGTCTCCCAGCGAGTTCCTGGAGATGAATTAAGTCTAGTCTACTACGGTTGTATGAAAGTGGATGGTACGACAGAAGGGCCCACGCCGCGAAGGTGTGAAATGGCAAACATTAGATCCGCAGTCTGGTCTATTGCAGAAACCGGGTAGGCGTCGTAAAAACAACCGAAGAAAGTTACAACAATGCAAGAATTATGAAATTATGAAACAAACTTCAATAGGATTCATAATTTTTATTGGCATATTGCAACCAGCCCACTTGGATGCGGACTATTACGTGGGCTGACCAGTTGCTATTTTCCCGCATCAAGCTTTGTAATAGCATTAGATTAATTATTGCATGGGAAAATCATTCAGGCATTAAGGAACTGTACATTGTTTTCGATTTACGTCAAAAGTTGTTACGTATTTCAGTTGTAGCCATGTTTACAATATTATAACGCTATGGAAACGTGGGAGTTAATCGTGTGATGTGTAATTGAAGTCTCCTACACAAACAGTATTTAGAATTGGGCCATGAGAAGTTACTTTGTTTCGGAAATAATTTTGCAGCAAAATTAATGCAGCAGTAAAAAGACATTTATTGAGGAACAGAAAGGCCTGATATCCAAAGCCTCTCAACAAGGATCTAATCTATGGACAGCTATTGGTTACTGTATATGTAGGGTTTATACATATTAAGTGGTGGAATAATAATAATAATAAATAATAATAGAAACTTTATTTTGTTTGAAGAAAATTACATAATTGTATAACAATAGTCAGTTGGTAATAGTGATAAATTCAATTGATGAAAAGAATTATAGCTACGAAAACTAAAATGTTAATCATCTAGAGAACAAAAAATTTGGTTAAAGAATAAAAACATTCTAAGTTAAAAAATAATACATTTTTTTTAACTGATAATAGGTTACCAATGTCAGGTCATCAGGTAGATTATTAAAAGCCTTCAGTCCTATATAGGTGGGCGATTTCTCGGAAATTGGAAAATGATCCATAGGGGAAGGCGGGGTTGGTTGTGACAATAGATTTTTATACAGACCTGTAGATGGCAGCGCGTTCGCACACATGCTGTTGCTACCGGCTCATAAGCAGCCATGTTTATTTGTGGTTTAGTTGTAATCGGGTGAACTGTGTCCAAGTTACGAAGACAAGTGTGTTTTTCATACCCAAAAATAAAATTAAAATTTTGGACGTAAGTATTTATACCATCTAAAGTAATTCTTGTACAAATTTGAAACTTGCACTGGTAATGAATGTTATAATAGATTTCATATATAATAGCTTTCATTATATAGGCCAGTCAAAATCGACAAAACATTAACAAAACATGATGTATCTCTGATTTTTTAGTATGTTATTTGGACCCATTAGAGCTATGTATACCCAAGTTTGCAACTCTCAAAAAGTTGTGGAAAAATTTGTACACACCAAAAACCGTAAAATTTGACTTGTTTCAGATTCTGCTCTATATCTCCTAATCCATGAATTTTTCGTCCAAAGGTCCAAAGCCCAACCGGAGCTCTGTAGATCAATTGGTTACCGAATTACGGCACTTTGAAAATAGGCCAGTTTTTCCAAAAATTGAAAATTGTGTTGTGTTGTGTTGTTGACCTTGTTTGGACCGAAATTGCATCAAAACCATTGATCCTACGAATAGAACTTGTAGAATATAATTTATTGGCAATTTAATTAGCTTTAAATTAAGCGCAGAGCGGGGTCTGTAAGCCTCGTAGTTCTCTCAAAATCTAAAAAAAAACATAAGGTAACACGCATTTTTCCAGAAATGTTCCATAACCTTTCCTATCTTTTGTTTTTTGGCTTGGTAATGAAAAAGAAGGCATGAAATTATTTAAAAAAACGGTGAAATGTATTTTAATATAAACATAACTTATCAAAAGTACAGTAACTTAATCATTGAGGCAATCAAATTAGATACATAGTCAAACTCGTCGCCTTGTTTTTGATGGACCTGGGCCGTCACTTTCGTTGGCCTCTTCAATAGGTAAGTGTTCCACTATTGGTGGGTCGCCGTCTTCGTCCCCTATAGGTGGGTACTCCAGTATTGGTGGATCATCAGGGTTGCCTTGAGGCTCGTCATGGTCGTCCTCTTCAATGATGATAAGGGCAGCGTTCTGGCACGTTTCCCCAGAGCAGGTAGCACACATCACAGAACATCTAAGTCCTGCTTTCAGGCAAGTGCAGCCACCTCTGCACCCCTTCTTGCATTTGCAAGAGAGGAGTTTTAGGAGCTCTGCGGGGGCAGGAGCTTGCCGACTGGTAATGGGGATGATCCAGCCGAGGTCAATTCCCAACCCCAGTCGGTGGCATATTTCTCCACCCCCAACCACTTTTGCACCTGGTGGTACGTGCGGTAGTGGTGATACGACGCAGCCTCTGTGGATGGGGGCAAACGGGCAAAATTCGCTTTGGCTGCTGTCTTCATAAAAGTACGGAAGCGTACATCGTTGAGGATGTCCCTCGTTTCGTCTCCTCCATATAGGGCAACTAGGCACTTGTCACCGGCCTATGCGACTTGTTGGTGTGTGGCATCTGTCTGGAGGAAAACTGTTGCTTGAGCAACAGAAAAAAAAATGAGCATTTTCCTGGAGACCACGTTTCACACTGATGGCAACTAGTGACTGGATACCACGTTTTTTAACAACTACCACTGATTCGTCCTCAAGCGTACACCGACATATAAAACATGTGCCTGGAGTCACTGACATTGTTTGTTTTCCACTACTTTTCAGGAGAGCGTTTTAAAGTTGGAAGTACCAGAATATTTCACAATGATTATTTTATTTTCTTTTTTTTAACATACACCCTAAATTTTCATTAAAAATGAAAAAACGATTTTACATTTTTGGTAACGTACGCCCTTATTCCAGATACCTATTCAAATGTTTTATGTTTCTATTTTATTTTTATGTATTTTATTTAACATTTTATTATTGTTCGTCCATAAAGAAAACCATACCTCTATTCTATTCTATTCTACTATTCAATTACATACCTCCCATATGATCATAACACGTTTTGCATGTTTATATCTCAATTCATGCAACACAAAAGTGGTTAGGTACATTTATGGAAAAATGCGAAATAGATTATGAGAGAACTACGAGGCTTACAGACCCCGCTCTGCGCTTAATTTATATTCTACAAGATCTATTCGTAGGATCAATTTCGATGCAATTTCGGTCCAAAGAAGGTCTAAAACTAAAATTTTCAATTTTTGGAAAAACTGGCCTATTTTCAAAGTGCCATAATTCGGTAACCAATTGATCTACAGAGCTCCGGTTGAGATTAATTTGCCACAAATTTAATGCTCTTAAAAAACTTATAGAATAGCTTTCGACGAAAAATGAATAGATTAGGATATATAGAGCAAAATCTGAAACAAGTCCAAAAATTTCGCGGTTTTTGGTGTGTACAAATTTTTCCACAATTTTTTGAGAATTGCAAACTTGGGCATATATACCCCTAATGGGGGTCCAAATAACATGCTAAAAAATCAGAGATACATCATGTTTTGCGAATTTAGCGATTTTTTGTATCGATTTTGACTGGTCTAATGTGGAGTATTGAGAAAATAATAATTTGGAATCATGTTTCTTGTAATATTTATTCTCAACGGGAGTCAGTGAGGCAGGTTGCGACTAGTGCTTTGGGGCACAATGTGCACAATTTTTGTAAACAATATGTTCTATTTAGGATAGACAGAATGGGGAAATATACAAAGAGAAAACCTCAAGGGGGACTACACCTCAAGATATATATGATAGAGCTGCCGCCGAAGTAATAGAAAACATGAGAAGCATTCCTAGTGTTGCTTCTGATTTCAATATTGACCGGATTACATTGCAAGGATATTGCAAAAGAATAACACAAAATGGTAAAATATGCTATGTGGTACATAGTTTATTTTTTAACAATTCACTTTTAGGTCCTGAACATTCACGACACGTTTTGGTTGGAAATTTTCTCTGATGTAATGGAAAATCACTTAGCAGAATATTTAATTGGACAATCAAAAACGTATCTGGGGCTGCCGACGATAGAACTCCGTCTTTTAGCCTATGAATATGCAAAAAAGAACAAAGTTAAGATGCATATTTTCTGGGAAAGGAATAAAGTGGCCTCTCGTGATTGGTTATTTGAAGGGTTTCTAAGACGCCAGCCACCCAACCCTGTTACTGAGAACTCCTGAAGCAACTAGCCTTAGTCGTGCTACTAGTTTTAACAGACATCATGTTAATGCTATTTTTGATTTGCTGCAGGAAGTAATGGATCGATATAAATTCGAGTTTCAACATATTTATAACTTAGATGAAGTTGGAATTACTACTGTCCAGCGTCCTGCTCCATCTGGGTTGATGACGGCCGAATTTTTTTTTTTAATTTTTGGACCACTGTAAAATTTACGAAAAGTTCTAAAGAACAGCCAGTTCTCCTGATAATGGACAACCACGATTCACCCTTGTCTCTAAAAGGTATCAATTACTGCAAGAGCAATGGGGCCATAGTTATCTCCCTACCTCTCATTGTTCACATAAATCCCCTAGACTGAACTATTTTTGGTCCGTTTAACAAATATATCAACTCGGAATGTGGTGCTTGGATACGCAATAACCCAGGAAAAACCATCAGCATATGTGGTATACCTTTTATAGTAAAAAAATGCTTACCCAAGGCACACCGGCAAATATTCAGTCGGGATTTAAGGTTAGCAGTATTTACCCTTACGATATGTGGTGCTTGGAATGTGGAACTCGGAATGTGGTGCTTGGATACGTAATAACCCAGGAAAAACCATCAGCATATGTGGTATACCTTTTATAGTAAAAAATTGCTTACCCAAGGCACACTGGCAAATATTCAGTCGGGATTTAAGGTTAGCAGTATTTACCCTTACGATACAAATATATTCTCCGATAACGATTTTGTGCCTTCCGCCGTTACAGACCGAGAAATACCTCATAATATCCAGCTTTCAACCAATAATGAAACTGCTCATGATCCTGAAGACGTAGAAAACGAAAAAATCAATATTATTCAAATATTGAAGAGGAAGGCATTAATTCTGATACTCGTACAACAGAGCTATCCTCGTCACAATATTGTACAGCGTACCCCTCCAAATATTAAGGCACAACAGGATATTGATTCTCAAATACTCCAGTCATTAAAGAACAAAGAAGTTTCTCCAATAAGAATTACACCTGACAAAATAATGTACCAGAGCCTGTTGATCAGACATATTATTACCCCTGCGACATATGACTACAAAAGCTGAGGAACGCAAAACCACAACGAAAGGACGGAAACGCCGAAAGGCAACTATCTGATACTGACAGATACTCCTAATATAAAGGAACTTGAAACTGACTTGAAACTTGAAAAGACCAGAAAAGAAAAGAAAAACTGTTAAGGACGAATGCGAAGAATAAGGAACTTACTCAAATCTAAAAAAAGAATTAGCGTATCTAGTTCTGATGAAGAAGAGGCGTACTGTTTATATTGTTCAGAACCATATTCACCTTCGCGCCCTAAAGAAAAATGGGTAAAGTGTACCAAATGTGATAATTGGGCACCATGTGGCGTGTTTGGCTGATGGTGAAAACCCATTTTTTGTATATCAGCACTGTGATTCGGATGATGATTTATAAACTTAACATGTTCTTCAGTGCAATACATTTTGTTTGCAAGTTTGTTTTATTTGTCACATATTACCCCAGTCAGTGTATCAACCAACCCCCTAATGGGGGAAGGTTGATTTCTTATTACATTATTAACTATGAATGACATAATCAATAATGAAATCAAATACGTGCGAGAATTTCGCTGTTTTTCGAGTGCTACGAAGTTAGCACAAGTTTTTCGAGGTTGCAAACTTGAATATACACTACTGGTGATCCTAACAACATATTAAAAAATTAGAACTAGCCGTTAGTTTGCGATTTCAGCGATTTCTACTGTACTATTTGACTGCCCTATACCTACGTTGAAATGATCTTCGAAAATATTAGACCCCGAAATACTAGACATTAGCCCGGAAAAGTACTATAGTACGGAAAATATTGTTCCTACGGCGTTTTTTAGGACACAAAATAGTTTAGTAATTGACATAAATACAATTAAAATCAGTCAATATTAACCAAATTGGGAACATACATGACAAAATCTGACAAACCGTGAAAACAAGGAAAATATTTATTGGTGTTTGCGTGCGGTATTTCAACAAAAATGGGGACTGGTAGACCAAGGATTGGACTAGTTAACACTC
>CAXKVY010006089.1:0-17363 GCA_964058915.1 Tetropium fuscum
TGTGGTTTCGTTGATATTTAACAAAAGAAAAACAGTTAGTTGAGCTCGAACATAAAGAAGAGAAAGTCCGCTCAAACATTTTGGAACTGCCTGTAGGAGTGCCGCAAGGAAGTATTCTCGAGCCCCCCACTCTTCTCCGATCTCCTGCTGCGTACTAAAAACTTTGAAGTGTTAGGGAGCTCCCCTCCTAATTAACCGATTTTGTTCTAATTGGGCTAGAATTAAAGGTCGAAAGAAAAGCTGTCGATTGGCAAAAATTAATTCCCCACTCCCTTCCGTTATACGGGAAACATCGTTTGAAAATCAAACGGCAGAGTGTTTTTTTACGTGCTAGGCGTTTGTTTACATCAAAAAATATTCGCTAATGCCATCGTATAAGCCGTTTGAGCGTTTGACTTTTTAAGATCGGTCAATATTCAGAGTAGTTATGAATATTTTAAAAAAATTGCGTTTTAATTATCCCCCCCCACCTAATTATCCCATAATCCCCAGCTCGTGGCCTTGTAATTCCTTCATAATAGCTCTTCAACAAAAGAAGATTGAGCCTCCAACTCCACTCCCACCCCGATGAAAAATTAATTTGATTTTTCTTATTTTTGCAACTAAGATTTGCGATATCTCGGGAAATAATTATCCGATTTCGCTTAGCTTTAAATGAGTGCATGTTCTTTGTCGTACAGTTTGTAACGTCGAAATATGAGATATAAAAACCCGAGCAAAAAAACATCATTATATCGATAAAAGGAGCCGTCGCTCCCTAGAAACAAGCCACGCGTGCTTACACAGGACCGTATTTAGTCAGTTTAGTAGTTTAGTTCAGTTTAGCCAATAATATTTTTTTATACAAATTATTGTTGCCCAGCAAGGACCACCTGGAGGTATGAGCATATTCCTTGCCAGGAAGGGAAGGGAAGGTGTGGATTTAGTGTTAAGTTAGTTCGACAATATACTGCATTCAGATACCTATCCTGATATGAGTTACCAATAAAACTGTTATAACACAACCAGCATGCGGTCTGTATCAGCGATGATGATTTGGGGAAATGCCCGGAGCCTCCCGTACCAACTTCGGCCAGCCACGTCCTCGTTTGATAAATTGTTGCCTTAGGGAGTGAGCCTGTATACGCAGGATATAACCTAACGATGCTTATAACGAGGCATTTTGTGTACAGTTGTGGCTGAGAAATTATGCTGGAGCTTTACTTCGCATTTTATTATATTCTTAATATGTGCGCGAAAACTGTTCCTCGTAAATGAGGGAGTCGTTGAATTAAAATACAGCTCATAAATTACGTTGAACAGCGGTGTTTCAACTAGAAAACGTTCCCATCCTAATTCTTATACTCTTCGCTCCGAAAGGATTTTGCATTTGATCGGGAAAGACTAAAATCGACAACTATTCTGGTCGGAGAACAAATAGTTTTGTAGCAACTCAGTGTTCGTCGTCAAATTTTAAACCACATTCAAAAGGTGTCCGTATGCCGCGTCTTTTTTCAACACAAATCTCAAGAAGGAAATGTTCAAACTAATTAAGATTTGGCAGAATAATAGTTTCAGCGAAATCTATTCAAACATTATGTTTCCACAGTGAGGCCCGAAAAGTATTTAAAAAAATATCAAAACATTCAAAATGGCGGATGAATATTGCTATTATGGTCCGAGGCGCCTCAAAATCTTGGGATTCGTTCGATAATAGAACCACAACCTAACAAAACACATGTAGAATGCATATCTGTCATCCGCGGAGTTTGTATGCCCGTCTGAAACTGTCAAAAAAATATTTCATGCTGGGTAATATAAACACAAAAAAATCGTATCTTCCAAAATAGCGAGAGTGTGAAAATTAACTTTTGGTCATAAACTAACAAATATATGTAGAATACATATCTGTCATCCGCGGAGTTTGTCTATCCACCTGAGTCATGAAATTATTTCATGCTCGGGAATATAAACTAAAAAAATAATATCTTCCAAAATAGTGAGTGTCAAAATTAACTTTTGGCCATAAATTAAAAAAATATTTAATCTTTTCTTCCCAAATAGTGAGAGTATTAAAGCCAACTTTTGGCCATACGCTAAGAAATATATGTATAATACATATCTGTCATCCGCGGAGTGTGTCTGCCGGTCCGTCAAGAAATAATTTCATGCTAGGGAATATAAAACCTAAAAAAAATCGTAACTTCCAAAATAGGGAATGTCAAAATAAACTTTTGGCCATAAACTAACAAATATGTGTAGAATATATACATGTCATCCACGGAGTCTGTCTGCCCGTCTGAGTACGTAAAAAAATCATATCTTCCAAAATCGTGAGTGTCAACATTTACTTTTGGCCATAAAATAAAAAATATATGTAGAATACTTATCAGTTATCCGCGGAGTTTGTCTACCCGCCTGAGTCAGTCAAGAAATTATTTCAAGCTCAGGAATATAAAATAAAAAAATAATATCTTCCAAAATAGTGAATGTCAATATTAACTTTTAGCCATAAATATTGCCATCCACAGAGTTTGTCTGCCCGTCTGAGTCCGCCAAAAAAATATTTAATGCTCGGGAATATAAAGACAAAAAATCGTATCTTCCAAAATAGCGAGAGTGTGAAAATCAAATTTTGGCCATAAACTAACAAATATATGTAGAATACATGTGTCATCCGCGGAGTTTGTCTGCCAGTCTGAATCTGTAAAAAAATATTTCATTGTCGGGAATATAAAAACAAAAAAAATCGAATCGCCCAAAATAAGGAGAGTCAAAATAAAATGTTGGCCATAATCTAACAAAAAACATGTAAAATGCATATCTGTCATCCGCGGAGTTTTTCAATCCATTTGAACCTGTTAAAAAAATATTTCATTCTCGGGAATATAAAAACAAACAAAATCGTATCGCCCAAAATAATGTCTTAATAAACTTTTGGCTATAATTTAACAAAAAATATGTAAAATGCATATCTGTCATCGGCGGAGTTTTTCTGCCCCTTTGAATCTGTTAAAAAAATATTTCGTTCTCGGGAATATAAAAACAAAAAAAATCGTATCGCCCAAAATAATGTCTTAATAAACTTTTAGCCATAATCTAACAAATAATATGTAAAATGCATATCTGACATCCGCGGAGTTTTTCTGCCCGTTTGAACCTGTTAAAAAAATATTTCATTCTTGGGAATATAAAAACAAAAAAAATCGTATCGCCCAAAATAATGAGAGTCAAAATAAAATTTTGGACATAATCTAACAAAAAACATATAAAATGCATATCTGTCATCCGCGGAGTTTTTCTGCCCGTTTGAACCTGTTAAAAAATATTTCGTTCTCGGGAATATAAAAACAAAAAAAATCGTATCGCCCAAAATAATGTCTTAATAAACTTTTAGCCATAATCTAACAAAAAATATGTAAAATGCATATCTGACATCCTCGGAGTTTTTCTGCCCGTTTGAACCTGTTAAAAAAATATTTCATTCTCGGAAATATAAAAACAAAAAAAATCGTATCGCCCAAAATAATGAGTCTTAATAAACTTTTGGCCATAATCTAACAAAAAACATGTAAAATGCATATCTGTCATCCGCGGAGTTTTTCTGCCCGTTTGAACCTGTTAAAAAAATATTTCATTCTCGGGAATATAAAAACAAAAAAATCGGATCTTCCAAAATAGCGAGAGTATAAAAAACGACCTTTGGCCATAAACTAATATATGTAGAATACATATCTCTCATCCGCGGAGTTTATCTACCCGCCTGAGTCAGTCAAGGAATTATTTCATGCTCGGGAATATAAAAACTAAAAATTTCGTATCTTCCAAAATAGGGAATGTCAAAATCAACTTTTGGTCATAAACTAACAGATATATTATGTAGAATAGATACCCGTCATCCACGGAGTTTGTCTGTCCGTCCGAGTACGTAAAAAATCATATCTTCCAAAATAGTGAGAATGTCATAATTAACTTTTGGCCATAAACTAAAAAATATATGTTAAATAAATATCTGCTAGGGACAAACTCCACGGAGTTTGTCTGCTCGTCTGAGTCCGTCAAAAAAACATTTCTTGTTCGGGAATATAAAAACAAAAAGAAATCGTATCTTCAAAAATACTGATAGTGTCAAAATTAACTTTTGATCATAAACTAAAAAATATATGTAGAATACATATCTGTCATCCTCGGAGCTTGTCTGCCGGACGAATTTCATATTCGGAAATAAATCGGGAGTCCTTTCTAACGACCCTTTTTAACGACCCTTTTACATTACGCATTAATAACTCAAAAGCTAATAAAAATTAATTTACTACTCATTTGACTTTTTTTTTAATATTTCATAAGGAATATTTTCTTACACTTACAAATTTGTCGTAGAATGACGCGTTTAAGAGATTGGAAAAGAACCAGCCCCGTGTCACTATAGGGGGGTGAAAACGGATTGAAGCGCACCCCTAGGCGGTGGGAATTTTTTAGATATTGAATGCTACCCCAATAAACAAGCGACCCTGAAAATAGTATTTGGTTATAACTTTTTTCTTCTATGTAGCCATTTTTTTTACCAATATCCGTGAACTAAGTGCATATGCCTGTGAAATAGCTATGATTATCGTCAGTTTTATCACCCAAAATTAGGTACTTATCATTCTATGTTATCATGGAAATGTCTCAACAACTTTTTTCTTTGGAAATAACATTAACTGATAAAAAATAAAATTTGAAACCATACGGTACGAAGAAATACTAAAATCTAGTGTAATGTATTGTGTATACCATTTGAGGGTTGTGTAAAGCAGCCGCCATGCCCGTCCCTTATCTATACGATGTTTGGCACTACAATCTCTTCGATAAGGCTGAGGTTCTGGAAAATGTCCGGATTAGATTCACTCGTCCACTGATGTCAGTGCCTAAGAAAATTAGCATCTTTTACGTGTTTGCCTTAATTTTAATAAATCCAAATGTTCAATAATAATCTTATCGGTATCACTCCATTAGGCTCGTTTTAATAAGCTGATAAGTGCTTTATTTACCGACAAACTTGATATAATTTAATTGTACACTAATCTATAACCCAATAAATGTTGATATTACAAAAATATTATGCGTTAAATATATGCATGGATACACGGTGTTGAAAAGCGTTGCATGCAAAAATTTCTTGGATTCATACGATGCACTAAGTACCCAAAATTATTTGCTACCAACCATTTGATACCAACTTACTCTTCTTTATAAGAATCTCCTATATTTTCTTGAGTTGTTGAGTTTGCCATGAAATTCTAGTGTTATACCATGTGGCATTCCCTATATCTTGTAACGTTAATAAATTCCGTTCCGTTAAATAGTATATATTTTAAATAATAATACCCTATTTCAAATATTTTAAAATAAGCCGTGAGATATCGTTAATAATATAACGGTACAGTATTTAAAATCTTTGGTAGATACACAATATCCCGCCTGAAACCGTAGCATGCTGCTAGCTGGAATGGTAGGGTGACGCGAGGTTATAAATACGCTAGACGTTGGCATTTTCTTCCTCTTTCGTTGCGCTCTTTCGTTTTAGTTTTGGTTGTTTTGGTAACCTCAGCGGTTATTTCTCTAAGTTCGGGTGTGGTAAGCGTCTGGACATGGTCAGGTACTGTGATTTAATTATCAATAACACACATATGTAGATCGGTTAACCCTGCTGTTCGAGTAGTAAAAAATTCTGTAAAGAACTTACGTCGATTTAAGCGACGGATTTTTTGTACCCACTGAACTCTGAACTTTTGTACCCACTTTTGTAACAACTGAATATTTTATTTATTTAATATATTAGCGAAGAGCATTTAACTTTAATCTCTATATGTATGATCATATAGCTTAATTTGCATACCATTTTTTCTTGTTTTTTACTGATCATTTCTTAAATTAACATCTTCAGTTTTTGGGTATTTAAAATCAAATTTATTGCAATTTTATTATTACCTAAAATAATTTCACTATTATATTGATATCTATATATTGCATGTATATATGTCTTTTGATACTTAACTTTTATCTCCAGTTGAGATATTTTATTAAATAAATATTTCATGAATTAACTTAATTAGTTGTATAATTAAGTATCTAGTCGCAATTTGGTCGAATATTTTGCTTTTAGTTGGATTCTAATATCTAGTTAAAGCTATTTTTATTAATTTATTTCTTTTAAATTAATTCAAGAATTTTTTTACTCCACTTAAATATTAAATTTTACTCTTGATATCTTGATCATGCGAAATATTGTATACTCAAAAATTTGAAATACTATATATGAGCTATATTATTTACGTTATATCGCGGTTTATTTTAAAATATTTGAAATAGGATATTATTATTTAAAATATACACTATTTAAAGGAACAGAATTTATCTACGTTACAATTTAAAATTAACAGTTCATGGAATATTTTTGAATAGAAAGCAAAACAAAAGAGAAATGTTTACTACTTGAACAGCAGAATTAACAGATCTACATAATATGTGTTAAAAATAAATTAAATCGCAGTACCTGACAATTTTCAGACACTAACTACACCCGAACTTAGAAAAATATCGCTCAAGTTCAAAACGAAGAGGACGAAAATGCCAGCGTTTAGCGTATTTATAACCTCGCGTCACCCTACCATTCCAGCTAGCGGCGTACTACCAACAACACCTAATACAAGGAAAAAGTGCTGCCTCGTGACGTCACGATCCGGATACTTATGTTATTACGGGCTTTATGTAGTTATTTAGGTAGGCATGTCTGAAATCGTTTCAATGTAGTTTTGGAGATCAATAAAAAGATCAAATTAAACAAAGATATTACGGCATAAATCTATCGGAGTCTATGAAAAACACAGGTAAAGAATAATTTAAATGGTTAACTGTTAACTGTTTCGAAATACAGTCAAGATTACATGTGTCTAATTATTAGAGTCTAGATGGTTAATTGTTTCAAGAAAACTGAAAAGTAATTCGTGATTAATTTTAGACACAGGAGCAATATGAACAACTTCTTTAAAATTTGAACAAATGCTACTAATCATAAATGTATACGCAGATGTCGCTAACGAATCGTTATTATTTATTGCAGCTCCTACAACATTGCCACCTTTATAATCTAAATAGGGATCAATGTAAATTTCATCCATTAGTAAACTAACATATTTGTCTTGGTCTTTTAAATATTTAAAGATTTTTTGTGCATATGTTAAAAAAGTTTTCTTCTCATCAATATGAGGATCACTTAGAAAACCATTACAGACTCCTTTGATTGTTTCGAGATGGGGCAAAATTATAGGTCCACGATTTCGTAAATATATATATATATGCATGAGGAGTAATTGTATATAAAATTGAACAAAAAAACCATAGTGGTAGTGGAATATCTATAACGTTCTTTTGATAATGTTCGCAATTTAAGTTGATCAGAAATAAATTCAATTCCTTGTGAAACATTTCCTCTATTTTTAAGTTTTTAAGTACATTGGACATAAAGTTCAAAACATGGTTAAGCTTTGACATGTCTGTATGTATGTCTGAAAATGTATTTCATGTTATACGATATATTTTTTTGACAAGTATTTGGGACAGTTCGGAAATTTACTTGGGACGCTAGTTTCTTTTAATAGGTGTAAAGCTAAAATAACTGAAACGATCTCACCAGTTTTTGTATCCTGTTGGGAAATTTTGTAAATACAATCTAAAATTATTAAATGTCCATATTTCCTTTGTTACCAAATTTTATGGAAAATCTTTTGGTATGCCTTTATTCAAGACCTAGTTGCACTTTGTAGCTCTTTCAGAAATGTAATTAATCATACAGGGTATTCGTGTCAGAGATGACCAAATTGAAAAGAGCGTTACTCGATTTTTTTTACACCCAGTTAGTTATGCATTTTTGAGTTTGGTGAATAATTTTAGTGTCATTCTATGTAGCATTATCCAAATTCAACCATATTTCGAAATATATATTTTACACATATATGTTAGTTTATGGCTAAAAGTTGATTTTGACGATGTGTTTATTTTGGAACATAGGAATTTTTTTGTAGTTGTTTCATATTAAAATAATAAGTCGGCAGTGTGCTTGTCCTGCTGTTTTTAACAATTTCTGTCTGTGTTTTTAACTACCCTTTTAGTTTACGAGTTAGTAACTCGAAAGCTAATAGAAATTCGTTTACATTTGATATTTTTAGTAGAATATTTTCTTACGCTTACAAATTTGTCGTAGAATAACGGGTTTAAGAGATATTGGCCAACGCTAAGCGTGGTACAGAATGTCATATTGTGATCAGTTATTAATAACTCTAGAAAGAAGCAGGTAATGTCGAAAGAAACCAATCAAAGAAACAATCCAGTATCAGCTAGGTATGTTCCATACCATGTGTAATAATGTTTCTCTAAATAACATGGAAACTGGTCTGCCTATACAAACAATATTAAATTAATTCTAAAATAGAACTCGCCAAGTTCCACTAGAACGATTTAATTATTTATTGGCAGAGGACAGGATTATTAATTATTTTGTGAAATGTACCATCTGCTCTGTGAATTATAGCGCTATGTCGGAGAATCATTCTGGCCAACCTGCGTGCAACTGAGCGAGATTATTATACATTTATGGATAGCTGGAAGCGGATTTTCAATAAAACGTAGCGATAAAAACAACTCATGGAATTCCACAGCGTTCGTATGCGATATTTTATCGGGAAATAATCGGATTGTATCAGGATGGGACGCAATGAGCATGGAAATGGAATTCAGAAGAAAAAAATGGCGAAAGTGTGAAAAGCAGACCGAAATTACGGTAAAAATCAAAAATAATTTTTGGAGACGTCATCGTTTTACTTGATTTTGAATTTGTTACATACGCTGTTTCATTTCTATACCCTTCGCTGAAAATTGAAGAGTCCATTACAATACATAATTTCCAATTTGTACAGAAACTTAAGAAAATTATTTTTAACAAAAAAAAAATAAAGCCGACTAGCAGCGACTCCAAAAATAACAATAATATCATTTTATTGCCCTAAAAAATTGATTGTATTCTAAGTAAAAATTCTAAGAAGAATAATTCTTATATATAAACTTTGAAGATTTACTTTATTTTATACTATAATTTATGAAATTTTATAGAGATGATTTTAAACGTGGCGACCGTTTGTGTGCCTTGGTTCTTACTGTTAGCGTTGTTTATTCATAGGGAAGGAGACTCACTGTTAAAACAAAAACATTACTTACTTGACAACCTTCCCTACTCATAAACACATACTTCCTCTCCAAACTACATTACAAACTTTATTTATAAATTATCATTATATATTTCAATACTTTTTGCACATGTAAATTAAATTAACTGGTGGTATCCACCCTTGCTTTCATCTTGGATTCGCTCCGTAACCATCGCACAAGTGCCTTTCTTCGAGACTAGACCAATACTTATACTCTCGAAACCCTGATTGGGAAATGCTTTTATTTATATTATTGATTGATTAGACATAGTTTAATAAGTTTCTGTTCGATAATTTATGCTGTGACATGTCGAAGCTTATATACTCTTTTTAATTTTCTGGCGAATTCTAATTAAGTTATTAATAAAATAAAAAGTGACCAATCACCGTGTTGTCTAAGCGACCACATGTATCACGCTCTGTCTTTATCTGGCTTAGGCGTGCATTATCCGTCTTCTTTTGCCATTGTCTGGTGCGTTTGACCTGGTTTGTAGGTATTTTATTAAAAGGATGTTTTTTAAAATATCGAAAAACTCATTAAGCAAGCAATTTCTGTAACCCTTCCTCTTTAAATTCTTTAGATGCTTATGAATTCTAATATATATATATATATATATATATATATATATATATATATATATATATATATATATATATATATATATATATATAATATATATATATATATATATATATATATATATATATATATATATATATATATATATATATATATATATATATATATATATATATATATATATATATATATATATATATATATATATATATATATATATATATATATATATATATATATATATATATATATATATATATATATATATATATATATATATATATATATATATATATATATATATATATATATATATATATATATATATATATATATATATATATATATATATATATATATATATATATATATATATATATATATATATATATATATATATATATATATATATATATATATATATATATATATATATATATATATATATATATATATATATATATATATATATATATATATATATATATATATATATATATATATATATATATATATATATATATATATATATATATATATATATATATATATATATATATATATATATATATATATATATATATATATATATATATATATATATATATATATATATATATATATATATATATATATATATATATATATATGTTTTCTATCATATAGCTAGCAAAAGTAGTTGTTTTAATATATACTACCAGATTTTATGAATGTGGATTCTCTGTAAAAACTAATGTCACATAAAACTGTCACTCTGAGAATGGTAGGTGTTGATGGTAAATGCAATTATAAACCACCAATTAAATAAATTGTTTTTTTCTGTCCGTGTGTTGTCAGTGAACTCCACCTAAACGGCTGGACTGATTTTTATGATGTTAAAGAACGATTTTCAGCTTCACAATTTGATTCCATAGAAAATATTTTTTTTATTTAAATATCGATAAATTAAGGTTGTAACCGGTGCATCCGCCATTTTTTCTAGTATACCTGGTGAGTTCCCCGGTATATTTCCGGAATCCAAAGTCCAATGCCAATAAAACTAAAATAGGACTCTCTTGAAAATACCCCATTTTCAACAACAAGAGAATTTTTAAAATTGATTTAAAAATGACGGTGTTCTGTGGTAACAAACATAAAAAAAATACAACCGGATTGAGAACCTCCCTTTTTTGTAGTCGGTTAAAAATAGAAACTATTCTCTACTAATTTAGTTTTATCTGATAATTTAATTGTTAATTTTAATTTTTTAATGGCAGGTATGTAAATTGATGCAAATAAACTATAATATTCAGTCATTTCCTGATGGCGATAACTTAATGACTAATTAATAACTTAATCAGTTTCCTAGAGTATTTGCTAATCAAATAAGATTAATTATGTGACTCATTATCAAATCACCACAACAGAGTATTGGATCTTTTTATGTGAAATGTAACATGTATAGCAGTCCAATTATATTAGACAATAAATTGAGACAATAAATTACAATGATTTGCCATTTGGCGATTATACCCGCCAAACGAAGGCGATCTAAAATTGACGTTACAGTTCATAACTCTTAAGTTTAAAAAGTCTTACTTTGGTGGGTATAATCCCCAGATGGCAAAACATTATAATTTATTTTTGCTATTTATGCTAATATGACTTGGTTATAGTAGAACCAGCACCTAACAAGCGAATTTCTGAAGATTTACCCTGTCATACCATGCCCATATTTTCGAACGCTTTCCAAAATTGGCGGAGTTAGTAAAACTAATAATAATAATAATAAAACAAAAACTTTTTATAATAATTATAGACAAGTCTTGTTGATCTTTATCAGACCATAGCTGGTATTAACTGGGCATATTTGACAACTGTAAGACATGAGAATCAAGTCTGTGACAGACATATATGAGAATGAAAAAATGCCGCATCGTCAAAGGATGCGGCTAGGCTTTGACGAGATCAAAGTCAGCTCGCGCCGCTCATCAAAGACATCGGATTTCCCTTTGACGATGCGGCATTTTTTCATTCTCATATATGTTTGTTACAAACTATATATGATTCGTTCTTAAAACCATTATTAGTAATCGAAATTACCCACTCTTGGCAAATTCAAAGATGATAAAATATCTAAAACTGAAGCACAAAGCTTGGAGAGACTATAGGAATAATAGTGATCCCTTGCCTTGCGAGTTTAAGTTACTAAGGCATTAAAATATAAATCGACGCGTCATTGAAACAGTATTGTGAAAACATGGAATTTAATATTAAAAGTGGAGCCAAAAAAATTCTGGCGATTTGTTAATATCAAAAAAAACTTCCCTTCAATAATATCATTCAATGATTCCGAATTGCCTTATTCTAATAGTATAGTTGACGGGTTTACTCAATATTTTCAAGAGGCATATTCCCATTCACGTATTGATAATACCTAGTATTCAAATACCGACATTCTTCATTTTACTCAATTTTTTGGAAGTGACGTGACTGCTGCCCTAAAGAAACTTAAAACAAAAGTAACTATGGGTCCTGATTCCATCGTTTCTCTTACGTGATTGTGCTGTCGTTTCGGCTAAGCCTGTTGCTATCCTCTTCAACATATCGCTAAAACCAAGTCACTTCCCTGACATTTCAAAACAGTCTCAAGTTATATCCCTCAAGGTATATAAAAAAAATCAAGACTGTACCACCCATTACTATTATATAATAACCTGTCAAATGCTTTTGAATTCTTACCATATGAACCACTTTATGTTTATGTTAAAAATATGATTACTGAATATCGACATGCCTTCATGAGGCGCTGCATCAATATGGCTTCATAAATTGCTGATGCTTTTGGTAGAAATTCACAAGTTGATGCAGTATATGTGAATTTCACCAATGCCTACGGATTTGGACACTTAAGTGGGGATACGGTAAACAAATATATGTAAAAAATCTGAAATTTTCCGTAGAATTCGATAAACCAAAATACTTCCACCTCCAGGTCCCATAGTAAATTGGGCCCAAAGTTGGCGAAAACCGGTTTTTTCCATGCCATATTTTATCATTTTACCATTTACCATACCATTTTTTCATGGTGCCATAAAATAAAAAAAGTTTCCACAAGCACCAAAACACTTTCACTTCGCTCGACGCGCGTTTCGCCAACCAAGTTAGCATCATCCGGAGACGATTAAAACTAATCTTAAACTACAAAATCTACCATATTTATACTATTTTCATGGTGACGTCACTAATGATATCACCGTGAAATTTACGCGTGACAAATCACGCTTCAATGATCTGTTGCTAAGCAACGCGTAAAGTGGGCTATACGGGTCCCTTGTCGCTATTCATACTACTTTTACATTTTACAATTTCTATGCTCTCAAATGCATCCAACGGTCTATTATTGGTCACATTTCTAACTAATCTTAAATTACTAATATCTATTCTATGATTGTTGTCAAAAGCATGTTGTGCAACACTAAACTTATCTGTTCTTCCATATTTTAGATGAGCCATATGCTCTTTAAATATGGTGTTAATTGATCGTCTCGTTTGTTCGACATATTTTCGATCACAATCATTACAACTAATTTCGTAAATCCCAGACCTTTCATTTTGAACAATTTTTTCCTTTGGATTGTCTAAAAGTTGCTGTAATTTATTACTCGACGAATGAATCGCCACGTTATACCCACGCGTTTGAAGACCTTACTCAAACCCCGAGTAAACCGGGGTTCGTACGGGATGGATACATATTTTGGCGTCTCTATATCCTTTTGAAAGGTCGTAGAATTACGAAGTGTGTCCTTAAATTTACGCTTCCTAATTAGTTTTTCCAGCCCTATCCAGTAGTTTTATACAAAAGTTGTAGAACTATTAAATACGGATCGATCTGTGGAAATCCAATGTCAAAAATTTCAAAAATTAATTATTTATTTGCAAAAAATTGTTAAAAATCTAGTGTCGCTATCTTTTGATATTGAAATTTGATATTGTCGCTGAAATTTACAGAGTTTGTAGTTCAATCTATTTATCTAGTATTTTACATAAAAAATACTACAATGACATATTTACTCTCTATTCTTTGGAAAATGGTGATTCTTAAAGACATATGAGTTGACAGGTAAATAATAATTGTTCAGCAACATTTTTCGTATAAAAATAAAATATTTATTTTACATGAAAGTTCAAAATACTGACAGTGAATCTAAACGTGTACAGCAATTAATTGACCCCTAATTTTTTTATTGGAGACCCCTACCCCCTCCTCGTTGTCACTTCTTCGCTATATGCAGCGAGTACGGTACGGAAGAGTCGGTTTCACTTTCGATCTCATCATCATCATGGACATTGGTCTGGATTCATCCATCACCACGCTGTTTTAAAATGTCAGGGAAGTGATTTGGTTTTAGCGATGTGTTGAAGAGGAAAGCAACGGGCTCATTAAATATATCTTTGTCCAAGTCGTCATCAAGAGCATCTGCCTCCATCGTCGTTATTTCTATATTAAGGCAATTTTACTGTGTGCTCCGCTTGCTATTAAATTTCCAAAGAATAGAGAGCGAATATGTCATTGTAGTATTTTTTTATGTAAAATAGAAGTATTGAACTACAAACTTTAAATTTCAGCCCTTAATCTTGAAAGATAGCGATTTTTTTGAAAAAAAATATATTGACGTAATATTTTTCTACTTGAATGAATGGCATTTGCTGGTCACCCGAAGGCGAAATAATTCTCGAGAAACCATCCGATAGGCAGAGTGTCCAAAAGTAATCGCAGCAACGATAACATAGTTGTGAAGCTGACGACACGACGAGCCGCCGTCACCCGCCACCCGCTATCAGACGGTAGTAATAAACCGTTGGCCGTTCACGACATCGACAGATCGATACCAACTGCGTGGGTCCCGATGGCGAAAATTATCCTTTTCAGAACGTTCACCTACTCTTTGGGCCGGATATAATGGGGCACTGCGAACGCATTAGTGGTCCCGTGTCAAATCGCGTGACAAATGAATGCGTTAGTGCGTACGGCGAACTGTCACATGAATCTAATTGGTTTCATGTAGTGCTCGATTTGCCGGATGCGCGGGGTACACACGGAGCATCCGTCAGTTTTAGGACATCCACGAGTGCTCTTGTAACAATCGTGGACGTGGGGTGGACTTTTACTTTTTAAGTTAGTGGAAATTGCAGAGGCCAGGGGATAGTCGCTTTATATTCTAGCATCATTCAAAAGTATTGTTTTGTTTTCTACATTGCATATTGTAAATGTATAGAGGAAAATATCCGAAAAAAGCGTGATTTTAGATATTTATTTCGCTTATCAATTTTTCCCGCAATTAGCACTCCTATTTTGGCATGTATTTTTATTAAGTATATATTTTATTTTTGTTCTATGTGGAATTGAGAAAAAAAATAATTTAAAACTTTTTTTACAGTCTTTACGAAAAACCTATATAGATTAAAACTAATTAATTACTTTTAATTTCTTTAAATTAGTTTTCATTAAAATAAAAAACATAAAATATAACCAACCATTTAATCCATCTGAGTACACAACAATCTAGGACTTCACTTATATTCAGTAAGTCTATCTTACTGAATATCTCATATGAACATGTTTTACAAAACCTGAAACGATCTAAGGATACTTTTACAATGGGCGTAGATGGTATTCCCAGTTTTGTTCTCAGAGACTGTGCGTATGTTTTCGCCGAGCCACTACATATCTTATTCAATTGCATCCTACGTAATTCTTTCTTTCCGTCTTAAGGGAAAAAACATATATCCGTCTTATGGGAAAAAGCATATATTTGCCCAATACCAAAAAAGGGAAATCAAAATGATGTTTCAAATTATAGAGGCATTTCATTACTGTGTAATTTCTCTAAAATCTTTGATACCATACTGTATAGTAAAGTTTACTACTCTACCAGGCAGCTTATTTCGTCACGCCAACATGGGTTCATACAAAAGAGATCAACAATATCTAATTTAGCGGTTTTTACTCAATATGTCTCTGAGGTTTTGGATAATAGAGGATAGGTTGATGTAGTCTATACGGACTTCCAAAAAGCATTTGATCAGATTGACCATAACATACCTTTTGAAACTAGAAAGTATTGTTTTTTCTGAAGCATTGATTAAATTATTCACCTCCTACTTAAGCGATAGACACTTTATGGTCAGATATCAAAATTTCAGTTCAATATCATTTTCCACAAGGTTTCAATCTAGGCCCCATATTGTTTTTCTTCTTTATTAATGATCTTCCTGAAGTCATTACTTGTGAGCATTTGTTATTTGCCGATGATTCTAAACTACTCTGAAATTAAATATTCTACAGATTCCATCCATCTTCAAGACTGCATTAGAATGTCCTCATGGTGTGAGCAGAATGTCGTCATGGTGTGAGACAAATCATCTTAAACTAAATATAGCTAAATGTAACGTAATGACTTATACTCGCAAAACGTCATCTTATACTCACAACTACTTCATTGGGAATAACATCATCAACCGAGTTGATGTATTCAAAGATCTGGGTATTTATTTTGACAGCAAACTCACTTTTGTTGAACATATAAACCATATTGTTTCTAGTGCCTTTAAATCTTATGGCTTCATTTACCGCAATTGCCGGGACTTTTCCAATATAAGCACCTTCAAATCTCTGTTTTATGCTCTGGTGAGGTTGAAACTAGAATACGGGTCGATTATATGGTATCCGATTTATCACGTTCTTTGTCAACATTTAGAATCTATCCAAAGAAAGTTCTTAAAGTTTTTGATCGTTTTGGAAGATGGATCTTATCCTCCTAGAGGTCTGGATCAGAATTATTTACTTGCGAGATTTCATTTTGACTCTTTAGAAACTAGACGCAGTATCATGCTAATTAAATTCTTATTTAATATCTTGCACGGCAAGCTTGATTGCCCTGATCTTTTAAATAAAATACATTTTCTGCTACCTCACCTAAATTCTAGACAGCAAACTTTATTTTACTGTGTTGCTCCTAGATCAAATATTTTAAGAAAGTCCCCAATATCTCTGATGTGCGAACTGTTCAATCGTATCGCTGCTGATCGTGATATTCACTGTGATAATTTGAAGAGTATATGTAACTGGGTAGCTCGGTTAGCTTAACTATTATTAGGTACTTGTTTGATTTGTTGTAGTAAATTATATTTTGTTTGTTTGTTTTATTTTGCCATATATGCATATTATGCATATGCATATTTAGTTTAGCTAATAGGTATTACGTCTTATGTATTGTATTGCTGTTTTGTATTATTTTTCTTCTACTTATATTGTTATATTTTAATTATTACTTGTATTGCTTTTATTCCTGTAATTGGGATTATTCGCTTTTGGAACTAGTCCCATAGCCTTATGAAGTAGAATCCTAAGGATTGGCATTGCGTGAAGGCTTTATGGTGATGGATTGAAGTTCTGATGGTAAAGTCTTGAGTTGTTTTGTTTCTGTTTTCCTAAAACTATTAATTAAAGGATCTGATAAAATTATTAACATATTAAAAATATCTTCCATGGTAGATGTTCTAGACCAGGTCTGGGC
>CAXKVY010006090.1:0-19384 GCA_964058915.1 Tetropium fuscum
AAAATACAGCTCATAAATTACGTTGAACAGCGGTGTTTCAACTAGAAAACGTTCCCATCCTAATTCTTATACTCTTCGCTCCGAAAGGATTTTGCATTTGATCGGGAAAGACTAAAATCGACAACTATTCTGGTCGGAGAACAAATAGTTTTGTAGCAACTCAGTGTTCGTCGTCAAATTTTAAACCACATTCAAAAGGTGTCCGTATGCCGCGTCTTTTTTCAACACAAATCTCAAGAAGGAAATGTTCAAACTAATTAAGATTTGGCAGAATAATAGTTTCAGCGAAATCTATTCAAACATTATGTTTCCACAGTGAGGCCCGAAAAGTATTTAAAAAAATATCAAAACATTCAAAATGGCGGATGAATATTGCTATTATGGTCCGAGGCGCCTCAAAATCTTGGGATTCGTTCGATAATAGAACCACAACCTAACAAAACACATGTAGAATGCATATCTGTCATCCGCGGAGTTTGTATGCCCGTCTGAAACTGTCAAAAAAATATTTCATGCTGGGTAATATAAACACAAAAAAATCGTATCTTCCAAAATAGCGAGAGTGTGAAAATTAACTTTTGGTCATAAACTAACAAATATATGTAGAATACATATCTGTCATCCGCGGAGTTTGTCTATCCACCTGAGTCATGAAATTATTTCATGCTCGGGAATATAAACTAAAAAAATAATATCTTCCAAAATAGTGAGTGTCAAAATTAACTTTTGGCCATAAATTAAAAAAATATTTAATCTTTTCTTCCCAAATAGTGAGAGTATTAAAGCCAACTTTTGGCCATACGCTAAGAAATATATGTATAATACATATCTGTCATCCGCGGAGTGTGTCTGCCGGTCCGTCAAGAAATAATTTCATGCTAGGGAATATAAAACCTAAAAAAAATCGTAACTTCCAAAATAGGGAATGTCAAAATAAACTTTTGGCCATAAACTAACAAATATGTGTAGAATATATACATGTCATCCACGGAGTCTGTCTGCCCGTCTGAGTACGTAAAAAAATCATATCTTCCAAAATCGTGAGTGTCAACATTTACTTTTGGCCATAAAATAAAAAATATATGTAGAATACTTATCAGTTATCCGCGGAGTTTGTCTACCCGCCTGAGTCAGTCAAGAAATTATTTCAAGCTCAGGAATATAAAATAAAAAAATAATATCTTCCAAAATAGTGAATGTCAATATTAACTTTTAGCCATAAATATTGCCATCCACAGAGTTTGTCTGCCCGTCTGAGTCCGCCAAAAAAATATTTAATGCTCGGGAATATAAAGACAAAAAATCGTATCTTCCAAAATAGCGAGAGTGTGAAAATCAAATTTTGGCCATAAACTAACAAATATATGTAGAATACATGTGTCATCCGCGGAGTTTGTCTGCCAGTCTGAATCTGTAAAAAAATATTTCATTGTCGGGAATATAAAAACAAAAAAAATCGAATCGCCCAAAATAAGGAGAGTCAAAATAAAATGTTGGCCATAATCTAACAAAAAACATGTAAAATGCATATCTGTCATCCGCGGAGTTTTTCAATCCATTTGAACCTGTTAAAAAAATATTTCATTCTCGGGAATATAAAAACAAACAAAATCGTATCGCCCAAAATAATGTCTTAATAAACTTTTGGCTATAATTTAACAAAAAATATGTAAAATGCATATCTGTCATCGGCGGAGTTTTTCTGCCCCTTTGAATCTGTTAAAAAAATATTTCGTTCTCGGGAATATAAAAACAAAAAAAATCGTATCGCCCAAAATAATGTCTTAATAAACTTTTAGCCATAATCTAACAAATAATATGTAAAATGCATATCTGACATCCGCGGAGTTTTTCTGCCCGTTTGAACCTGTTAAAAAAATATTTCATTCTTGGGAATATAAAAACAAAAAAAATCGTATCGCCCAAAATAATGAGAGTCAAAATAAAATTTTGGACATAATCTAACAAAAAACATATAAAATGCATATCTGTCATCCGCGGAGTTTTTCTGCCCGTTTGAACCTGTTAAAAAATATTTCGTTCTCGGGAATATAAAAACAAAAAAAATCGTATCGCCCAAAATAATGTCTTAATAAACTTTTAGCCATAATCTAACAAAAAATATGTAAAATGCATATCTGACATCCTCGGAGTTTTTCTGCCCGTTTGAACCTGTTAAAAAAATATTTCATTCTCGGAAATATAAAAACAAAAAAAATCGTATCGCCCAAAATAATGAGTCTTAATAAACTTTTGGCCATAATCTAACAAAAAACATGTAAAATGCATATCTGTCATCCGCGGAGTTTTTCTGCCCGTTTGAACCTGTTAAAAAAATATTTCATTCTCGGGAATATAAAAACAAAAAAATCGGATCTTCCAAAATAGCGAGAGTATAAAAAACGACCTTTGGCCATAAACTAATATATGTAGAATACATATCTCTCATCCGCGGAGTTTATCTACCCGCCTGAGTCAGTCAAGGAATTATTTCATGCTCGGGAATATAAAAACTAAAAATTTCGTATCTTCCAAAATAGGGAATGTCAAAATCAACTTTTGGTCATAAACTAACAGATATATTATGTAGAATAGATACCCGTCATCCACGGAGTTTGTCTGTCCGTCCGAGTACGTAAAAAATCATATCTTCCAAAATAGTGAGAATGTCATAATTAACTTTTGGCCATAAACTAAAAAATATATGTTAAATAAATATCTGCTAGGGACAAACTCCACGGAGTTTGTCTGCTCGTCTGAGTCCGTCAAAAAAACATTTCTTGTTCGGGAATATAAAAACAAAAAGAAATCGTATCTTCAAAAATACTGATAGTGTCAAAATTAACTTTTGATCATAAACTAAAAAATATATGTAGAATACATATCTGTCATCCTCGGAGCTTGTCTGCCGGACGAATTTCATATTCGGAAATAAATCGGGAGTCCTTTCTAACGACCCTTTTTAACGACCCTTTTACATTACGCATTAATAACTCAAAAGCTAATAAAAATTAATTTACTACTCATTTGACTTTTTTTTTAATATTTCATAAGGAATATTTTCTTACACTTACAAATTTGTCGTAGAATGACGCGTTTAAGAGATTGGAAAAGAACCAGCCCCGTGTCACTATAGGGGGGTGAAAACGGATTGAAGCGCACCCCTAGGCGGTGGGAATTTTTTAGATATTGAATGCTACCCCAATAAACAAGCGACCCTGAAAATAGTATTTGGTTATAACTTTTTTCTTCTATGTAGCCATTTTTTTTACCAATATCCGTGAACTAAGTGCATATGCCTGTGAAATAGCTATGATTATCGTCAGTTTTATCACCCAAAATTAGGTACTTATCATTCTATGTTATCATGGAAATGTCTCAACAACTTTTTTCTTTGGAAATAACATTAACTGATAAAAAATAAAATTTGAAACCATACGGTACGAAGAAATACTAAAATCTAGTGTAATGTATTGTGTATACCATTTGAGGGTTGTGTAAAGCAGCCGCCATGCCCGTCCCTTATCTATACGATGTTTGGCACTACAATCTCTTCGATAAGGCTGAGGTTCTGGAAAATGTCCGGATTAGATTCACTCGTCCACTGATGTCAGTGCCTAAGAAAATTAGCATCTTTTACGTGTTTGCCTTAATTTTAATAAATCCAAATGTTCAATAATAATCTTATCGGTATCACTCCATTAGGCTCGTTTTAATAAGCTGATAAGTGCTTTATTTACCGACAAACTTGATATAATTTAATTGTACACTAATCTATAACCCAATAAATGTTGATATTACAAAAATATTATGCGTTAAATATATGCATGGATACACGGTGTTGAAAAGCGTTGCATGCAAAAATTTCTTGGATTCATACGATGCACTAAGTACCCAAAATTATTTGCTACCAACCATTTGATACCAACTTACTCTTCTTTATAAGAATCTCCTATATTTTCTTGAGTTGTTGAGTTTGCCATGAAATTCTAGTGTTATACCATGTGGCATTCCCTATATCTTGTAACGTTAATAAATTCCGTTCCGTTAAATAGTATATATTTTAAATAATAATACCCTATTTCAAATATTTTAAAATAAGCCGTGAGATATCGTTAATAATATAACGGTACAGTATTTAAAATCTTTGGTAGATACACAATATCCCGCCTGAAACCGTAGCATGCTGCTAGCTGGAATGGTAGGGTGACGCGAGGTTATAAATACGCTAGACGTTGGCATTTTCTTCCTCTTTCGTTGCGCTCTTTCGTTTTAGTTTTGGTTGTTTTGGTAACCTCAGCGGTTATTTCTCTAAGTTCGGGTGTGGTAAGCGTCTGGACATGGTCAGGTACTGTGATTTAATTATCAATAACACACATATGTAGATCGGTTAACCCTGCTGTTCGAGTAGTAAAAAATTCTGTAAAGAACTTACGTCGATTTAAGCGACGGATTTTTTGTACCCACTGAACTCTGAACTTTTGTACCCACTTTTGTAACAACTGAATATTTTATTTATTTAATATATTAGCGAAGAGCATTTAACTTTAATCTCTATATGTATGATCATATAGCTTAATTTGCATACCATTTTTTCTTGTTTTTTACTGATCATTTCTTAAATTAACATCTTCAGTTTTTGGGTATTTAAAATCAAATTTATTGCAATTTTATTATTACCTAAAATAATTTCACTATTATATTGATATCTATATATTGCATGTATATATGTCTTTTGATACTTAACTTTTATCTCCAGTTGAGATATTTTATTAAATAAATATTTCATGAATTAACTTAATTAGTTGTATAATTAAGTATCTAGTCGCAATTTGGTCGAATATTTTGCTTTTAGTTGGATTCTAATATCTAGTTAAAGCTATTTTTATTAATTTATTTCTTTTAAATTAATTCAAGAATTTTTTTACTCCACTTAAATATTAAATTTTACTCTTGATATCTTGATCATGCGAAATATTGTATACTCAAAAATTTGAAATACTATATATGAGCTATATTATTTACGTTATATCGCGGTTTATTTTAAAATATTTGAAATAGGATATTATTATTTAAAATATACACTATTTAAAGGAACAGAATTTATCTACGTTACAATTTAAAATTAACAGTTCATGGAATATTTTTGAATAGAAAGCAAAACAAAAGAGAAATGTTTACTACTTGAACAGCAGAATTAACAGATCTACATAATATGTGTTAAAAATAAATTAAATCGCAGTACCTGACAATTTTCAGACACTAACTACACCCGAACTTAGAAAAATATCGCTCAAGTTCAAAACGAAGAGGACGAAAATGCCAGCGTTTAGCGTATTTATAACCTCGCGTCACCCTACCATTCCAGCTAGCGGCGTACTACCAACAACACCTAATACAAGGAAAAAGTGCTGCCTCGTGACGTCACGATCCGGATACTTATGTTATTACGGGCTTTATGTAGTTATTTAGGTAGGCATGTCTGAAATCGTTTCAATGTAGTTTTGGAGATCAATAAAAAGATCAAATTAAACAAAGATATTACGGCATAAATCTATCGGAGTCTATGAAAAACACAGGTAAAGAATAATTTAAATGGTTAACTGTTAACTGTTTCGAAATACAGTCAAGATTACATGTGTCTAATTATTAGAGTCTAGATGGTTAATTGTTTCAAGAAAACTGAAAAGTAATTCGTGATTAATTTTAGACACAGGAGCAATATGAACAACTTCTTTAAAATTTGAACAAATGCTACTAATCATAAATGTATACGCAGATGTCGCTAACGAATCGTTATTATTTATTGCAGCTCCTACAACATTGCCACCTTTATAATCTAAATAGGGATCAATGTAAATTTCATCCATTAGTAAACTAACATATTTGTCTTGGTCTTTTAAATATTTAAAGATTTTTTGTGCATATGTTAAAAAAGTTTTCTTCTCATCAATATGAGGATCACTTAGAAAACCATTACAGACTCCTTTGATTGTTTCGAGATGGGGCAAAATTATAGGTCCACGATTTCGTAAATATATATATATATGCATGAGGAGTAATTGTATATAAAATTGAACAAAAAAACCATAGTGGTAGTGGAATATCTATAACGTTCTTTTGATAATGTTCGCAATTTAAGTTGATCAGAAATAAATTCAATTCCTTGTGAAACATTTCCTCTATTTTTAAGTTTTTAAGTACATTGGACATAAAGTTCAAAACATGGTTAAGCTTTGACATGTCTGTATGTATGTCTGAAAATGTATTTCATGTTATACGATATATTTTTTTGACAAGTATTTGGGACAGTTCGGAAATTTACTTGGGACGCTAGTTTCTTTTAATAGGTGTAAAGCTAAAATAACTGAAACGATCTCACCAGTTTTTGTATCCTGTTGGGAAATTTTGTAAATACAATCTAAAATTATTAAATGTCCATATTTCCTTTGTTACCAAATTTTATGGAAAATCTTTTGGTATGCCTTTATTCAAGACCTAGTTGCACTTTGTAGCTCTTTCAGAAATGTAATTAATCATACAGGGTATTCGTGTCAGAGATGACCAAATTGAAAAGAGCGTTACTCGATTTTTTTTACACCCAGTTAGTTATGCATTTTTGAGTTTGGTGAATAATTTTAGTGTCATTCTATGTAGCATTATCCAAATTCAACCATATTTCGAAATATATATTTTACACATATATGTTAGTTTATGGCTAAAAGTTGATTTTGACGATGTGTTTATTTTGGAACATAGGAATTTTTTTGTAGTTGTTTCATATTAAAATAATAAGTCGGCAGTGTGCTTGTCCTGCTGTTTTTAACAATTTCTGTCTGTGTTTTTAACTACCCTTTTAGTTTACGAGTTAGTAACTCGAAAGCTAATAGAAATTCGTTTACATTTGATATTTTTAGTAGAATATTTTCTTACGCTTACAAATTTGTCGTAGAATAACGGGTTTAAGAGATATTGGCCAACGCTAAGCGTGGTACAGAATGTCATATTGTGATCAGTTATTAATAACTCTAGAAAGAAGCAGGTAATGTCGAAAGAAACCAATCAAAGAAACAATCCAGTATCAGCTAGGTATGTTCCATACCATGTGTAATAATGTTTCTCTAAATAACATGGAAACTGGTCTGCCTATACAAACAATATTAAATTAATTCTAAAATAGAACTCGCCAAGTTCCACTAGAACGATTTAATTATTTATTGGCAGAGGACAGGATTATTAATTATTTTGTGAAATGTACCATCTGCTCTGTGAATTATAGCGCTATGTCGGAGAATCATTCTGGCCAACCTGCGTGCAACTGAGCGAGATTATTATACATTTATGGATAGCTGGAAGCGGATTTTCAATAAAACGTAGCGATAAAAACAACTCATGGAATTCCACAGCGTTCGTATGCGATATTTTATCGGGAAATAATCGGATTGTATCAGGATGGGACGCAATGAGCATGGAAATGGAATTCAGAAGAAAAAAATGGCGAAAGTGTGAAAAGCAGACCGAAATTACGGTAAAAATCAAAAATAATTTTTGGAGACGTCATCGTTTTACTTGATTTTGAATTTGTTACATACGCTGTTTCATTTCTATACCCTTCGCTGAAAATTGAAGAGTCCATTACAATACATAATTTCCAATTTGTACAGAAACTTAAGAAAATTATTTTTAACAAAAAAAAAATAAAGCCGACTAGCAGCGACTCCAAAAATAACAATAATATCATTTTATTGCCCTAAAAAATTGATTGTATTCTAAGTAAAAATTCTAAGAAGAATAATTCTTATATATAAACTTTGAAGATTTACTTTATTTTATACTATAATTTATGAAATTTTATAGAGATGATTTTAAACGTGGCGACCGTTTGTGTGCCTTGGTTCTTACTGTTAGCGTTGTTTATTCATAGGGAAGGAGACTCACTGTTAAAACAAAAACATTACTTACTTGACAACCTTCCCTACTCATAAACACATACTTCCTCTCCAAACTACATTACAAACTTTATTTATAAATTATCATTATATATTTCAATACTTTTTGCACATGTAAATTAAATTAACTGGTGGTATCCACCCTTGCTTTCATCTTGGATTCGCTCCGTAACCATCGCACAAGTGCCTTTCTTCGAGACTAGACCAATACTTATACTCTCGAAACCCTGATTGGGAAATGCTTTTATTTATATTATTGATTGATTAGACATAGTTTAATAAGTTTCTGTTCGATAATTTATGCTGTGACATGTCGAAGCTTATATACTCTTTTTAATTTTCTGGCGAATTCTAATTAAGTTATTAATAAAATAAAAAGTGACCAATCACCGTGTTGTCTAAGCGACCACATGTATCACGCTCTGTCTTTATCTGGCTTAGGCGTGCATTATCCGTCTTCTTTTGCCATTGTCTGGTGCGTTTGACCTGGTTTGTAGGTATTTTATTAAAAGGATGTTTTTTAAAATATCGAAAAACTCATTAAGCAAGCAATTTCTGTAACCCTTCCTCTTTAAATTCTTTAGATGCTTATGAATTCTAATATATATATATATATATATATATATATATATATATATATATATATATATATATATATATATATATATATATATATATATATTTATATATATATATATATATATATATATATATATATATATATATATATATATATATATATATATATATATATATATATATATATATATATATATATATATTTATATATATATATATATATATATATATATATATATATATATATATATATATATATATATATATATATATATATATATATATATAAATATATATATATATATATATATATATATATATATATATATATATATATATATATATATATATATATATATATATATATATAAATATATATATATATATATATATATATATATATATATATATATATATATATATATATATATATATATATATATATATATATATATATATATATATATATATATATATATATATATATATATATATATATATATATATATATATATATATATATATATATATATATATATATATATATATATATATATATATATATATATATTTATATATATATATATATATATATATATATATATATATATATATATATATATATATATATATATATATATATATATATATATATATATATATATATATGTTTTCTATCATATAGCTAGCAAAAGTAGTTGTTTTAATATATACTACCAGATTTTATGAATGTGGATTCTCTGTAAAAACTAATGTCACATAAAACTGTCACTCTGAGAATGGTAGGTGTTGATGGTAAATGCAATTATAAACCACCAATTAAATAAATTGTTTTTTTCTGTCCGTGTGTTGTCAGTGAACTCCACCTAAACGGCTGGACTGATTTTTATGATGTTAAAGAACGATTTTCAGCTTCACAATTTGATTCCATAGAAAATATTTTTTTTATTTAAATATCGATAAATTAAGGTTGTAACCGGTGCATCCGCCATTTTTTCTAGTATACCTGGTGAGTTCCCCGGTATATTTCCGGAATCCAAAGTCCAATGCCAATAAAACTAAAATAGGACTCTCTTGAAAATACCCCATTTTCAACAACAAGAGAATTTTTAAAATTGATTTAAAAATGACGGTGTTCTGTGGTAACAAACATAAAAAAAATACAACCGGATTGAGAACCTCCCTTTTTTGTAGTCGGTTAAAAATAGAAACTATTCTCTACTAATTTAGTTTTATCTGATAATTTAATTGTTAATTTTAATTTTTTAATGGCAGGTATGTAAATTGATGCAAATAAACTATAATATTCAGTCATTTCCTGATGGCGATAACTTAATGACTAATTAATAACTTAATCAGTTTCCTAGAGTATTTGCTAATCAAATAAGATTAATTATGTGACTCATTATCAAATCACCACAACAGAGTATTGGATCTTTTTATGTGAAATGTAACATGTATAGCAGTCCAATTATATTAGACAATAAATTGAGACAATAAATTACAATGATTTGCCATTTGGCGATTATACCCGCCAAACGAAGGCGATCTAAAATTGACGTTACAGTTCATAACTCTTAAGTTTAAAAAGTCTTACTTTGGTGGGTATAATCCCCAGATGGCAAAACATTATAATTTATTTTTGCTATTTATGCTAATATGACTTGGTTATAGTAGAACCAGCACCTAACAAGCGAATTTCTGAAGATTTACCCTGTCATACCATGCCCATATTTTCGAACGCTTTCCAAAATTGGCGGAGTTAGTAAAACTAATAATAATAATAATAAAACAAAAACTTTTTATAATAATTATAGACAAGTCTTGTTGATCTTTATCAGACCATAGCTGGTATTAACTGGGCATATTTGACAACTGTAAGACATGAGAATCAAGTCTGTGACAGACATATATGAGAATGAAAAAATGCCGCATCGTCAAAGGATGCGGCTAGGCTTTGACGAGATCAAAGTCAGCTCGCGCCGCTCATCAAAGACATCGGATTTCCCTTTGACGATGCGGCATTTTTTCATTCTCATATATGTTTGTTACAAACTATATATGATTCGTTCTTAAAACCATTATTAGTAATCGAAATTACCCACTCTTGGCAAATTCAAAGATGATAAAATATCTAAAACTGAAGCACAAAGCTTGGAGAGACTATAGGAATAATAGTGATCCCTTGCCTTGCGAGTTTAAGTTACTAAGGCATTAAAATATAAATCGACGCGTCATTGAAACAGTATTGTGAAAACATGGAATTTAATATTAAAAGTGGAGCCAAAAAAATTCTGGCGATTTGTTAATATCAAAAAAAACTTCCCTTCAATAATATCATTCAATGATTCCGAATTGCCTTATTCTAATAGTATAGTTGACGGGTTTACTCAATATTTTCAAGAGGCATATTCCCATTCACGTATTGATAATACCTAGTATTCAAATACCGACATTCTTCATTTTACTCAATTTTTTGGAAGTGACGTGACTGCTGCCCTAAAGAAACTTAAAACAAAAGTAACTATGGGTCCTGATTCCATCGTTTCTCTTACGTGATTGTGCTGTCGTTTCGGCTAAGCCTGTTGCTATCCTCTTCAACATATCGCTAAAACCAAGTCACTTCCCTGACATTTCAAAACAGTCTCAAGTTATATCCCTCAAGGTATATAAAAAAAATCAAGACTGTACCACCCATTACTATTATATAATAACCTGTCAAATGCTTTTGAATTCTTACCATATGAACCACTTTATGTTTATGTTAAAAATATGATTACTGAATATCGACATGCCTTCATGAGGCGCTGCATCAATATGGCTTCATAAATTGCTGATGCTTTTGGTAGAAATTCACAAGTTGATGCAGTATATGTGAATTTCACCAATGCCTACGGATTTGGACACTTAAGTGGGGATACGGTAAACAAATATATGTAAAAAATCTGAAATTTTCCGTAGAATTCGATAAACCAAAATACTTCCACCTCCAGGTCCCATAGTAAATTGGGCCCAAAGTTGGCGAAAACCGGTTTTTTCCATGCCATATTTTATCATTTTACCATTTACCATACCATTTTTTCATGGTGCCATAAAATAAAAAAAGTTTCCACAAGCACCAAAACACTTTCACTTCGCTCGACGCGCGTTTCGCCAACCAAGTTAGCATCATCCGGAGACGATTAAAACTAATCTTAAACTACAAAATCTACCATATTTATACTATTTTCATGGTGACGTCACTAATGATATCACCGTGAAATTTACGCGTGACAAATCACGCTTCAATGATCTGTTGCTAAGCAACGCGTAAAGTGGGCTATACGGGTCCCTTGTCGCTATTCATACTACTTTTACATTTTACAATTTCTATGCTCTCAAATGCATCCAACGGTCTATTATTGGTCACATTTCTAACTAATCTTAAATTACTAATATCTATTCTATGATTGTTGTCAAAAGCATGTTGTGCAACACTAAACTTATCTGTTCTTCCATATTTTAGATGAGCCATATGCTCTTTAAATATGGTGTTAATTGATCGTCTCGTTTGTTCGACATATTTTCGATCACAATCATTACAACTAATTTCGTAAATCCCAGACCTTTCATTTTGAACAATTTTTTCCTTTGGATTGTCTAAAAGTTGCTGTAATTTATTACTCGACGAATGAATCGCCACGTTATACCCACGCGTTTGAAGACCTTACTCAAACCCCGAGTAAACCGGGGTTCGTACGGGATGGATACATATTTTGGCGTCTCTATATCCTTTTGAAAGGTCGTAGAATTACGAAGTGTGTCCTTAAATTTACGCTTCCTAATTAGTTTTTCCAGCCCTATCCAGTAGTTTTATACAAAAGTTGTAGAACTATTAAATACGGATCGATCTGTGGAAATCCAATGTCAAAAATTTCAAAAATTAATTATTTATTTGCAAAAAATTGTTAAAAATCTAGTGTCGCTATCTTTTGATATTGAAATTTGATATTGTCGCTGAAATTTACAGAGTTTGTAGTTCAATCTATTTATCTAGTATTTTACATAAAAAATACTACAATGACATATTTACTCTCTATTCTTTGGAAAATGGTGATTCTTAAAGACATATGAGTTGACAGGTAAATAATAATTGTTCAGCAACATTTTTCGTATAAAAATAAAATATTTATTTTACATGAAAGTTCAAAATACTGACAGTGAATCTAAACGTGTACAGCAATTAATTGACCCCTAATTTTTTTATTGGAGACCCCTACCCCCTCCTCGTTGTCACTTCTTCGCTATATGCAGCGAGTACGGTACGGAAGAGTCGGTTTCACTTTCGATCTCATCATCATCATGGACATTGGTCTGGATTCATCCATCACCACGCTGTTTTAAAATGTCAGGGAAGTGATTTGGTTTTAGCGATGTGTTGAAGAGGAAAGCAACGGGCTCATTAAATATATCTTTGTCCAAGTCGTCATCAAGAGCATCTGCCTCCATCGTCGTTATTTCTATATTAAGGCAATTTTACTGTGTGCTCCGCTTGCTATTAAATTTCCAAAGAATAGAGAGCGAATATGTCATTGTAGTATTTTTTTATGTAAAATAGAAGTATTGAACTACAAACTTTAAATTTCAGCCCTTAATCTTGAAAGATAGCGATTTTTTTGAAAAAAAATATATTGACGTAATATTTTTCTACTTGAATGAATGGCATTTGCTGGTCACCCGAAGGCGAAATAATTCTCGAGAAACCATCCGATAGGCAGAGTGTCCAAAAGTAATCGCAGCAACGATAACATAGTTGTGAAGCTGACGACACGACGAGCCGCCGTCACCCGCCACCCGCTATCAGACGGTAGTAATAAACCGTTGGCCGTTCACGACATCGACAGATCGATACCAACTGCGTGGGTCCCGATGGCGAAAATTATCCTTTTCAGAACGTTCACCTACTCTTTGGGCCGGATATAATGGGGCACTGCGAACGCATTAGTGGTCCCGTGTCAAATCGCGTGACAAATGAATGCGTTAGTGCGTACGGCGAACTGTCACATGAATCTAATTGGTTTCATGTAGTGCTCGATTTGCCGGATGCGCGGGGTACACACGGAGCATCCGTCAGTTTTAGGACATCCACGAGTGCTCTTGTAACAATCGTGGACGTGGGGTGGACTTTTACTTTTTAAGTTAGTGGAAATTGCAGAGGCCAGGGGATAGTCGCTTTATATTCTAGCATCATTCAAAAGTATTGTTTTGTTTTCTACATTGCATATTGTAAATGTATAGAGGAAAATATCCGAAAAAAGCGTGATTTTAGATATTTATTTCGCTTATCAATTTTTCCCGCAATTAGCACTCCTATTTTGGCATGTATTTTTATTAAGTATATATTTTATTTTTGTTCTATGTGGAATTGAGAAAAAAAATAATTTAAAACTTTTTTTACAGTCTTTACGAAAAACCTATATAGATTAAAACTAATTAATTACTTTTAATTTCTTTAAATTAGTTTTCATTAAAATAAAAAACATAAAATATAACCAACCATTTAATCCATCTGAGTACACAACAATCTAGGACTTCACTTATATTCAGTAAGTCTATCTTACTGAATATCTCATATGAACATGTTTTACAAAACCTGAAACGATCTAAGGATACTTTTACAATGGGCGTAGATGGTATTCCCAGTTTTGTTCTCAGAGACTGTGCGTATGTTTTCGCCGAGCCACTACATATCTTATTCAATTGCATCCTACGTAATTCTTTCTTTCCGTCTTAAGGGAAAAAACATATATCCGTCTTATGGGAAAAAGCATATATTTGCCCAATACCAAAAAAGGGAAATCAAAATGATGTTTCAAATTATAGAGGCATTTCATTACTGTGTAATTTCTCTAAAATCTTTGATACCATACTGTATAGTAAAGTTTACTACTCTACCAGGCAGCTTATTTCGTCACGCCAACATGGGTTCATACAAAAGAGATCAACAATATCTAATTTAGCGGTTTTTACTCAATATGTCTCTGAGGTTTTGGATAATAGAGGATAGGTTGATGTAGTCTATACGGACTTCCAAAAAGCATTTGATCAGATTGACCATAACATACCTTTTGAAACTAGAAAGTATTGTTTTTTCTGAAGCATTGATTAAATTATTCACCTCCTACTTAAGCGATAGACACTTTATGGTCAGATATCAAAATTTCAGTTCAATATCATTTTCCACAAGGTTTCAATCTAGGCCCCATATTGTTTTTCTTCTTTATTAATGATCTTCCTGAAGTCATTACTTGTGAGCATTTGTTATTTGCCGATGATTCTAAACTACTCTGAAATTAAATATTCTACAGATTCCATCCATCTTCAAGACTGCATTAGAATGTCCTCATGGTGTGAGCAGAATGTCGTCATGGTGTGAGACAAATCATCTTAAACTAAATATAGCTAAATGTAACGTAATGACTTATACTCGCAAAACGTCATCTTATACTCACAACTACTTCATTGGGAATAACATCATCAACCGAGTTGATGTATTCAAAGATCTGGGTATTTATTTTGACAGCAAACTCACTTTTGTTGAACATATAAACCATATTGTTTCTAGTGCCTTTAAATCTTATGGCTTCATTTACCGCAATTGCCGGGACTTTTCCAATATAAGCACCTTCAAATCTCTGTTTTATGCTCTGGTGAGGTTGAAACTAGAATACGGGTCGATTATATGGTATCCGATTTATCACGTTCTTTGTCAACATTTAGAATCTATCCAAAGAAAGTTCTTAAAGTTTTTGATCGTTTTGGAAGATGGATCTTATCCTCCTAGAGGTCTGGATCAGAATTATTTACTTGCGAGATTTCATTTTGACTCTTTAGAAACTAGACGCAGTATCATGCTAATTAAATTCTTATTTAATATCTTGCACGGCAAGCTTGATTGCCCTGATCTTTTAAATAAAATACATTTTCTGCTACCTCACCTAAATTCTAGACAGCAAACTTTATTTTACTGTGTTGCTCCTAGATCAAATATTTTAAGAAAGTCCCCAATATCTCTGATGTGCGAACTGTTCAATCGTATCGCTGCTGATCGTGATATTCACTGTGATAATTTGAAGAGTATATGTAACTGGGTAGCTCGGTTAGCTTAACTATTATTAGGTACTTGTTTGATTTGTTGTAGTAAATTATATTTTGTTTGTTTGTTTTATTTTGCCATATATGCATATTATGCATATGCATATTTAGTTTAGCTAATAGGTATTACGTCTTATGTATTGTATTGCTGTTTTGTATTATTTTTCTTCTACTTATATTGTTATATTTTAATTATTACTTGTATTGCTTTTATTCCTGTAATTGGGATTATTCGCTTTTGGAACTAGTCCCATAGCCTTATGAAGTAGAATCCTAAGGATTGGCATTGCGTGAAGGCTTTATGGTGATGGATTGAAGTTCTGATGGTAAAGTCTTGAGTTGTTTTGTTTCTGTTTTCCTAAAACTATTAATTAAAGGATCTGATAAAATTATTAACATATTAAAAATATCTTCCATGGTAGATGTTCTAGACCAGGTCTGGGCAACCTTTGCTTAGCTGAGGGCGTAATTTCGGGATTTAATCAGGTCGCGGGTCGCTGGCAAGAAATAAGTAGGTAGTAGTGAAAAAAACCACAGAAATTCACGCATATTTTTATTTATTAACTAGCTGACCCGCCAAACGTTGTTTTGCCATGTATCTTATTTCTAGGAAAAATTTTTTTAGTTCAATAAATATAACTATCTACTATAAGTGTGCGGGGATGTACTTATAATCGAAGGCGTTGTAAACAATGAAAGTATGCTTTATGTAGGTTAATAAATTAATCTTTATTAAAGTAACGGATATATTTTAAATTACAATTCTTGATAGCTATCTAAACATCAAAAATAATTATTCATATTTTTACTATCAGTTATGGCTGTTGAAAAAAAATAAAGATTAATCTCTCAGCTCAATAGAGTGTACAATATTCTTGGTTAGTCCGTCTTTAGCCAACACAAACAAATTGGATGGTTTTCCCACGCGAGAACATGCCACATATAGTTGTCCGTGGGAAAAGCATGGTGTTTCCAAATCTAAGCCACATACAGACAATGTCTGGCCTTGTGACTTACTGATCGTCATAGCGAATGCCAATGTAATTGGGAATTGAGTGCGTTTGAATTCAATTGGCACATCTGTAGGAATCATAGGGATTCGGGGCAGCAACACATTTTCGCCTTGAAACTTGCCATTCAAAATGATGGCTTCAATAACGTTTTTCATTAATTTTTTAATGACTAATCGTGTGCCATTACACAGCCGTGGTGGGTTCAAGTTACGAAGCAGATTGATCGGAGATCCTAGTACAACTGACCGGAAATTTCGGTTAGTTCTGGCTCATTTTGGCTCATTTTTAAATTTAAGTGCATGACAATGCGGGCATTCCTTTTCCAAAGTACCAATAACCACTTTGGAATGAGCATAATATTCAACATCAGGCACGTACTGGAATGCTAATCGAAGAAATAAATCTGATGTAAATGCTCGATGAACTTGTTGGCGTTGTTGGTCAATTCCTCTACGTCTGTCGACTATGTATCTGCGCGTTTCTCTTCGTTCTAGTTGTCTTTGTTGATTTCGTTCATCTCGTGCCTCTTGCGATTGTGAATCACGTAAATGCGCCAGGCTCACACGCACATCTGCATTGTTTTCTTGGATTTGTTCGCCTGATCTTCGTGCTCTTATATCTCCGCACGGCTCTAGAATTGATCGTTCGACGACTCAAATTGGCCCCTTTGCGTCTTTTTGGCATTGCTGACTGTACATAGAACATATAAATAAATGAAGTTAAAATACTTAAACTGTGGTTTTACTGTGGTTTTTTTGTAATTTCATGACAGTTACTACAAACTACAACAGTTGTTTTTAGGTTATGTTCACTCATTTACAGAGTAGTACATGGGGAAAAGGGTCTCCGTGAAATTCGGCGGATCTATAAAACGTCGTCCGCGTATACGCTCGTTTGGGGATCAAGCCTCAGTGTATTGGTGAAAAACAGTGACTTAATATTGTATTCATTTGCTTATTATTTGACTTACCTTTCACAATAATAAAACACGTATATTTATTTAACACGTACACGTTTTCGTTTTGATTTAAAACTATTTCCAAAAAATGTTAAGTACAATATATACAGGTACGGCAATGGCCGTTGTTGGCGGGAGCTTACAACACATGTTTATTTACATGAGATCACTTAATTAACTGAGAGTTAACACTGTCTTTATCAGTTATTAATAAATTGTGAATAAATAATTGTTGCACTGGAAATTAATGATAAATTTACGATGAGAGTAAAATTAACATGAGAGTTGCACAGACAAATTAAAATAATAACAGTTACTGCTACGATTGATACACAAATGGCTGAAAAATGTATAGTGAGTAAGATAGGAAGGAGATTCGTCCTCACTGGATGAGTGACAACGGTAGATACCTGACCTGGCGGGGATAACTGATCGATTGATAGTTGATCAGTTATCGACCGGCGAAGGCGGGAGATCAAATTGAATTGAGAAAAAAATCATAATTAAAGAAAATTCAAATTATAAACTCTGAATAAGAATTTATCGTACTACAATTATTATATTCGATTGCCATCTTGCAACCCTATTGCGGATCTGTGGATAGAATAAAAAAAATAAAAATCGCGATGGAAAAATAGGGGTTAAGCGTATAAGGGTGAAAAATTAAGAGTAATATGAAATTTTTTATTAGTCATGACAAAATAAAAAAAAATCTTGCCAAAAAAATTAAAGTTTTTAATTAACAAATAAAAAATAGGGGTTGAATGTAGAGAGGTGAAACTTTGGAGTTGTATGTATTTTTATATGTTGTATCATAAAAAAATAAAAACAAAAAATTTTGTCTAAAAAATGAAAGAAAAAATTTAGGGGTGGACCACCCTTAACATTTAGCGGGATGAAAAATAGATGTTGTTCGATTCGCAGACCTAACCGATATGCACACGAAATTTCACGAAAATCGGTCAAGCCATTTCGGAGGAGTTACAAACACCGTGACACGAGAATTTTATATATTAGATTATAATAGCACAATCAATAGTACATAGTAGGGTTGAGGTAAGGTATATTCGTGGTATAGTTAAGTTCGTGATAAATATTCAAAAATCTACCACGATCTTGCCTATTGCTTTGGAGCAGCAGTTTTGCATGTCGTTCTTTTCAATGGCGGAAACCAATATATTCTGTAGTGCAATAGTTTTTTGTTTATTTTTACTGGATATTGCAAAAGTAAGTTTTCCAAATTTACGTATTTTGTTGCTTTTAAGTTGTCTAACGACCCTGGAATGTCATACAAGCAATTTTCGCCGACAGTTTAACCGTTTATTCACTGTGCATTTTCTCTAGTTTTATTCGTGTTTGTTTTATAGATATAATAAATTTGTAAATTATAAGTAGGAAATAATATATTTCAAGGTGTTTCTAACATTTAGGGTATCACAAACTTACCCTCATATCACAAACTTACCTGCCTCTTTATTTTCAGTATTAAAATGCCCATAATATCTAAGGGAAAATATCGCCAATATGAAATCCTTGAATTGCTTGAAGCCGCAAGACTTGTAAAAAAGGAAAATATGTCCATCTACAGGGCAATTAAACAAAGCAATATTCCCTGGAGCACAATAAAAGATTTTTTAAAGAAAAATTAAGGTGATAATCGTAAAGTTACCAAATTGAGAAGACCGTTTGCTCTTACAGCAGAACTCTAATATTACTAGTATTTAATTTTTACATATTTTTTTAAATTGTAG
>CAXKVY010006091.1:5000-23655 GCA_964058915.1 Tetropium fuscum
TTTCTTAGGCCCATTTATATATTAAACATAGGTCTAATTCGATAATTTTTGCCATTAACTGCAATTAAAATAAATAAAAATTCGATTTTGCAACGTGCCTGTCCCTTTAATGAAAATTTTGATATCTGAAAGGTTTACGCCTCATTTTAAGTATGTAGTACTGTTTTCGGGTTGGTAAGATAATTTTTAGAAAAGTTATATTGTCATGGATATGGGTATTTTTTACACCGTTTCCTTAAAAAAATCATATCTCCTTTATTTTCGGAGATGACGCTTCGTCTCTAATACTTTTATGTAGAGGATAGATGTGCAAACAAAAAACACGTCGGTTCTTCAAACGAATTAAAAGATACGGGTCGATGAAATGGAAAATTATATATTTTATTTTTTCAACGAGACATTTTGGCATATCTGAGATTGTCATTGGATCCGGCGCGATCGTTTACATGTAGAATAGGGGTATTTGTTCATCTGTTTGTCCTCGCAAGACCTTGCCGAGATAAATCCGATTTTTCATAGAAAAAAAAGTGAATTTTCCGTAAATTTGGATAAAAAAATCTGAAAAAATTGGAGATGCGTAAAATTATGCGAGAATTGATACGCCCCATATTTACAAACTCCCTGGCGGTTTGCTATAATTTAAAAAAAAATTAATATCATTTTATCAATTTCCCTAAAAAAAATAATTTACTACGCCCCTGTCCTTGTAATCGTATTTTCTATATCGGGAATAAAACACGCGGCTAATTATATATATATATATATATATATATATATATATATATATATATATATACGAGTATATATATATATATATATATATATATATAAATATATATATATATATATATATATATATATATATATATATATATATATATATATATATATATATATATATATATATATATATATATATATATACATATATATATATATATATATATATATATATATATATATATATATATATATATATATATATATATATATATATATATATATATATATATATATGTATATATATATATATATATATATATATATATATATATATATATATATATATATATATATATATATATATATATATATATATATATATATATATATATATATATATATATATATATATATATATATATATATATATATATATATATATATATATATATATATATATATATATATATATATATATATATATATATATATATATATATATATATATATATATATATATATATATATATATATATATATATATATATATATATATATATATATATATATATATATATATATATATATATATATATATATATATATACGACCATTTTCGGGTATATCTATAAGAACGTTCTTACATATTTGGTATATAAATTTAAAGTTGTACGTGTACTGCTAAGAAATTTGTATAGGGGAACCCGGGGTAGAACGGGGTACTGGGGCGGAATGGGGTTCACCGTTTTTCGGTATCAAGCTGCCAGCAAGCGGCAGCATTTATCTAGTTTTCTTTAGCGTTGATGCGTGTTTTCGTTGTGTGATTTTTTGCTAGTGTTTTGCAACTTCTGATGATTTTGTAACCAAGGTGAGGTATACATGAGGTATACAATTGCCTTTAGTTGGGTGTAGTTAAACGTTTGTTTACATATCTTTCTCTGCGGGGCGGAATGGGGACCCCCATTCCGCCCCGCAATGTTTAACTGAGATTGTTTTTATTAGACTCCTATTTTGTTTTTCTTTCGTCAGATGGTTCGGGAATACAAGAAAAAAACAAATAGACAATCATGGTCTACTGAGGCAATGAATAATACCGTCGAGGCGGTTATTACTGGCCAATTTGGGTATTTGCAGGCTTCTAACCAATTTGCTGTTCCCCAGTCTACTTTGGAAAGATACGTTAAAAAGAAAAGGGAAAACCCTGACTTTGGCTGGAAAATTTAAAAACGTATTTACAGTAGAGCAGGAGCTTCAGCTCGTTAACTACTTAAAAACCATGGAGGCCAGGTTGTTCGGTCTAACGATGAAAGACTTACGAACCTTAGCTTATCAGTTGGCTGTAAGAAATGACATTAGTCATAGATTTAAAAATGAAATCTGGTCAAGATTGGGTCAATGGATTTTTTAGGAGACATCCTACTTTAACAATTCGAAAACCTGAAGCAACGTCTGGTGCAAGAGCCATGGGCTTTAATAAAGTAGCTGTAGATAGTTTTTTTGCGTTGCTAACGAATTTAGTCGACAAGCACAAACTAACGGCTTCGCAAATATTTAATTGCGACGAAACGGGCGTTTCAGTGAACCCTAAGAATCATTCAAAGATCATAGCTTGCAATTAATGGAAACGTCAAGTTGGGTCGTTAACATCCGCAGAAAGGGGAGAAACTGTAACCTGCCTTATTTGTATGTCGGCAAGCGGAGCTTACATTCCCACTATGCTTATTTTCCCTCGAAAGAAGAAGCAAAAAGAATTTGAGCTAGGATTGCCACCAGGAGGTTGGGCTGAGGTGCACAGCATTGGATGGATGACTACTGAGTCATTTTTTGTATGGTTTCGAAAATTTGTGGAATTCTCTAAGGCATCACAAGACTTCCCGGTTCTTCTTATATTAGATGGTCACTCAACGCATACCAAGAACCTTGACGTTATAGACTACGCGACGGAGAATGACGTTTCGTTGCTATGTCTACCACCACATTGTTCTCACAGGCTTCAACCTCTTGATGTTTCTTTTATGAAGCCTTTAAGTCTTCATTACAGCGATGAGCTTCGAAAATGGCTACGAAGCAACCCAGGGAAAGTAGTAACACTGTTTCAAATTTCAGCGCTTTTTGGATCAGCTTTCATCAAAAGCGCAACAATGGAAACTGCTGTTAATGGATTCCATGCTACAGAAATATGGCCAACTGATTCATCCATATTCACCGACGCCGATCCCAGCAGACACAACTGACATTGGACTTGGCAGACCTGCAAATGAAGAGGTGGTCGTATCTGAAGCTGAACAATTGGAATTACCTTCGTCTAGCACACCAGTTGAAAAAGACATGCCTATCAGGTTGGATGAAAAGCTGGCGAGGATTTAGCCAACTCTAATGATGACACACCGGCTAAGAAAATTCGATATGATGAGGCTACTAATTATGCCACCCCTGGTTGCTCTTGGATGTCAACTGACAACAGGGCCTTTTCATTTCTTGTTTCACCAGAAATTGTAATGCCTATTCCAAAAGTAAAAGAAAGCGCGAAAAGGACGAAGCGGAAGAGGGGGAAGACTGCAATCTTAACAGAATCGCCATACAAAAACGAGTTGGAAGCAGCTATTCAGGAAAAAGAGAAAAAGGAAAGGAAAAGAAGGTTGGGTCGCGTGTTTTATCTGCAAGAAATGGGCACACAATTCCTGCGCGGGAATGGATGATGAGGATGGTGAGGCAGTTCTTGTGTGTGAATTTTGTGAATCGGGTTAATAAAATTATTGGAAACTTAAGTCTTGTCCTTATCACCCCATTCTGCTCCACACCCGGGGCAGAACGGGGCAAATGACATCTTTCTGTTTTTGAACAACAAAAAAATGTCTTTTGTTTTTTTTAAGTGTTAATGTATTTTTGTGATAATAATATTATAATGTGGTCATGGAAAATATTTCACCTTTCTTAATTAACCCTTTTGAATAAAAAAAATCACCAACAACTTAGTACCCCGTTCTACCCCGGGTTCCCCTAATTCGAAAAATCATATCTCCTCTATCTTTGTGGACGGAGACTTTGATCCTCATACTTTTATGTAGAGGACGGATGGACGTTTAAAAAAGTTTATTTAAGTCTGGTCGATGCGTCCAGCGGTTTAGGATAAACATTTAAAAAAAAAATATTATATCGGTGTCACCCCAGAAACATCGATTTTTCTACGCCACTGTTTTAAAAAATAATGTCGAAAATGGAATTTATTCCTCAGTTTTAGTGTGCAGTTCCGTTTTCGGGTTTATAAGATAATTTTTTGACCATTAATATTTTTATGGTTTGAAATTTTTGAAAAATATTATGTTGGACTACCCTGTATAATACCAATAAAATAAATATTTTACAGATATACCGTAAATTCAAGCCCATAATGACAACACATACAAACTCACATCTTGAGTAGGTAAATAAAGAACATTTGTATGTGAAAATCATATTTTTAGTTTTAATACATGACCACCCTATATAAAAACCAAACTGACCATTTTTGGGCCTGGTAACCACATGATACTAAATATGTAGGTACGTATGAAAGAACATAACGCCACAAAAATAAATCGGGGACCTCTCAAAAACACAGGATGTTACCTAGCTTATGGATTAGTTGCTTATTCTTAATATTTCGCTTGGGTTTTTATATCCCATTTATGTAAAATTGCAATTGCCGCAACTTCTAATTCTAATAACATCTTTTTTTTTCTTATTTTGTGTCAATCTGTGCCTCTAAACATACATTTAAACAGATCCAGTGAGATTAATTAATACATTTGCAAGAATAAATACACTAAATTGCTCCCGCTCGTTCTATATAAATCTAAAGTAAATATAGCCGTTATTGTAAAATAGCGCTGAGTAAATAGCAAGATGAGGAAACTTTGACACGAAGTGTATTTTCAGTTTATTATTTATCTTGTAATTCCGATACACCCCACGGATATTCAGCGTACAATACAGTTAACAATTTTCCCCTCTTAAGATATGTGCCCTATAATATCATTTTCGTGGTTTCTGGATTTAACTACTGTTCTTTAGTACATTCATGTAGGTAATTCCTTGCAGCTCTATTTGAGTTTTCGAAACCCAGATCCACTCCACTATATGTATTTTTTAATAAAATAATTAATAAGTGAAGTTTATCTTGCAATCGAGCATATTACTCTAATTCATAAGTATATAAATAAGAGCCTTTTCATGCTATATTCTAATTAAGCAAAGTTCGTGTTAAGATACTTCCTTAATAAAAAAAGTTATTTTTAACTATTAAAATTACTTTCAGTTGGATTGCTGAAAGTATATAATATATAATAGTCAATTTAGCCACTACATATTGCAGTGGCTCATTAATTGGAGTTAAGAACACCATAGCACGATATAAAATTCTAAGGAAAATTGGTGAAATATTGACGACAAATAAAGACCTATATCCAAAATTACAAACAGAAGGTGCATGTATAAACTAACATGTAACTGTGGAGTTAATTATGTTGGTCAGACTGGTAGATTTGTGGAATGTAGGATTAAAGAACATCAAAGAGTTATTTGACTTGAAGTTCAACAGTGAGCAACAGTTCAACAGTCAACACGGATCATGTTTATTGAACAGGAAGCCAAATCATAGATCGATATTGAGTGAAATTTTAGGTTAATTATAGGTAAATTATAAAATTATAAAGAAAAATAATAACATGAATAAGGAGGGTGGCGGATGGAGGTCGGAAGAGTTATGTTTGTAAAGATGCGGTAACAAACTAATTTTAACATAAACCTATAAATTACTAATATCTATTTTAGAAATATTATCGTGGAAAAAGGAATCTTATATATTTTAGGAATAATATCGTGGAAATTATCCTTCAAAACGCATAGATGATGTAACGTTTAGTCATTGCGCGTCTAATGAATATGATAATCTCCAGTGTCAGTCTTGAGTTATTTCTCAGACTATATGGACCATGCTTTCACTTTAAAAAAAATTATGATGAAGTCGTCTGTATGTACAGAGAAACGTCATTTCAATTATTGCTATCAGAAAAAGGTGCCGCGGGATGCGTTGGGCGATAGTGGGCCATCTTTCCATCATAGGCGTAGCTAGCATTTTCTACTTGGGGGGGCTTCAGCCCCAGCTAGGGCTTAAAAATAAAAAGCGCGAGGCAAAACTAGATGCGCCGGCAGGCGCGAAGGTATAGAAAATTTTGAAAATTTTCAAGGTCACGCGTTTTCCTGGCACCTCAGAATTTTAATAATAATTTCACTTTTACAAAAATATTGACTTTCACAATATGACATTTTTGAAATTTGATCTCTGTAATAATAATAACACACTGTCGCAAGAGCGACACGTATCATTCGCATTCGTACGGTCCGCGGTAGCAGGGCTGCCAGATCTCACGATTTCGGATAAAATCTCACGATAAGTGAACATAATCTAACGGTTTTTAAATCTTACTGACAAGGTTTACTGACAAGACTTTAAGGTTTTTAGAACCAGAAATCGATATATCATTAAATTCTTTGGTCAATTTTAACAACTTGCATGACTAAAAATTGTTACAGAATCTTCATCTGATGAAAAGGGCTAGGTATAGTCTTATTAAGATTTTCATTAAGATTCTATAATATTTTTAGTAGAAAAATGAGCTTAAAAAAATGGTAAATTAGATCAAATATGTACCCTTTCCAGAATAATTTTTAGCCTTATTTTTTTTGCTTTAATTTTTACTTTGAAATTCAAGGTAGACCCCTTTCCAAAATATGTTTATTAATCAATTAATAAACATATTTTGGAAATATCTATATGTATGTATGTAAACATTTTTAGGTTTAATTTATTTCTTGTTTACTTTTATAAAAACATATTATTTTAAATAAATACCTTTACCTAGTTCAAATATGGATTTTACTAATACTTTTTTGAACCTGTATCTACATACCTACATCAACTACTGGATAGGGGTGGAACCTTTGATGTAACTGTAACACTCGGAGTAGTTTCCACAAACACCAAAACACTTTCACTTCGCTCGACGCGCGTTTCGCCAACCAAGTTGGCATCATCCGGAGACGATTAAAACTAATCTTAAATTACAAAATCTACCATATTTATACTATTTTTCCGGTGACGTCACTAATGATATCACCGTGAAATTTACGCGTGACTAATCACGCTTCAATGATCGGTTGCTAAGCAACGCGTAAAGCGGGCTATACGGAATAGGTCCCTTGTCGCTATTCATACTACTATTACACTTTACAATTTCTATGCTCTCAAATGCATCCAACTGTCTATTATTGGTCACATTTCTAACTAATCTTAAATTACTAATATCTATTCTATGATTGTTGTCAAAAGCATGTTGTGCAACACTAGACTTATCTGTTCTTCCATATTTTAGATGAGCCATATGTTCTTTAAATCTGGTGTTAATTGACCGTCTCGTTTGTCCAATATATTTTCGATCACAATCATTACAACTAATTTCGTAAATCCCAGACCTTTCATTTGGAACAATTTTATCCTTTGGATTGTCTAAAAGTTGTTGTAATTTGTTGCTCGACGAATGAATCGCTGTTATACCCACGCTTTTGAAAACCTTACTCAAACCATGAGTAAACCGGGGTTCGTACGGGATGGATTGGAGCCTCTATGTCCTTTTGAAAGGTCGTAGAATTACGAAGTGTGTCTTTAAATTTACGCTTCCTTATTAGTTTTTCAACTATATCTCTAGGATAACCATTACTCACAGCTATATCTTTAATTAATACTTTTTCTTTTTCAAACCTCTCATTACTGAGAGGGAAACTTAGACTTAAACGATGGACAAGAAAATTGAAACTTGCCATTTTATGTTGATAGTGGTGAGAGTCATTAGGGATATATCTGATCGTACTGGTATCTTTTCTATATATATCAAATTCTAACCTATTATCAATATTTTTAATTACTAATACATCTAAAAATGAAAGTTTTCCATTATTTCCTAGTTCATATGTAAACTTTACAGAAGTGAAACGACTATTTAATTTGGAAATGAAGTTTTCTACATCCGCAATCTTAGTGTCAAACACGGCAAAAATGTCATCCACATACCTAAGTCAAATCCTAGGAAAATACTCGAATTCTTCTTTTGCTTCAGTTTCAAAACGACTCATGAAGACATTAGCAATGAAAGGCGATAAACAGTTACCCATTGCGGTTCCTTCATGTTGTTCATAAAACTTGTCATTGAAACGGAAGCAATTTTGTTTCATACAAAGTTTTGTAAGGTTTATATATTCTTCTATTACTTCTCTTCTATAGTTGTTTAATTCGAGTAAATCCTCAAGATAGTCCAAGGTCTGTGGAATTGGTACACTAGGAAATAATGAACAAACATCAAAGGAAATCAAAATTTCACCCTCTTGCAATTGAATATTCATGACCTTATCAATGAAATCATTCGAATTTTTAACTGAAAAACTAGGCTGTACAATGGGCAAACTTTCAAATTCCTTAGTCAACCATTTTGATAAGTGGTAAGTCGGAGATCCAATAGACGATACTATTGGACGCACCGACTTCCTTGGCTTATGAATTTTTGGTAGACAATACAATCTAGGTACAGTAGGGTTAGACACACGTAACCCATTCTTAACAGGTGGAGTAATAAGGTTAAATCATGTAACAACCTTATTACTCCACCTCTATTCTATGATTGTTGTCAAAAGCATGTTGTGCAACACTAGACTTATCTGTTCTTTCATATTTTAGATGAGCCCTATGCTCTTTAAATCTGGTGTTAATTGATCGTCTCGTTTGTTCAACATATTTTCGATCACAATCATTAAAACTAATTTCGTAAATCCCAGACCTTTCATTTGGAACAATTTTATCCTTTGGATTGTCTAAAAGTTGTTGTAATTGGTTGCTCGACGAATGAATCGCTGTTATACCCACGTTTTTGAAAACCTTACTCAAACCACGAGTAAACCGGGGTTCGTACGGGATGGATACATATTTTGGAGCCTCTATATCCTTTTGAAAGGTCGTAGAATTACGAAGTGTGTCCTTAAATTTACGCTTCCTAATTAGTTTTTCAACTATCATACATCATCAACTAGGTTAACCATTACTCACAGCTATATCTTTAATTAATACTTTTTCTTTTTCAAACCTCTCATTACTGGGAGGGAAACTTAGACTTAAACGATGGACAAGAAAATTAAAACTTGCCATTTTATGTTGATAGCAGTGGTGAGAGTCATTAGGGATATATCTGATCGTACTGGTATATTTTCTATATATATCAAATTCTAACCTATTGTCACTATTTTTAATTACTAATACGTCTAAAAATGGAAGTTTTCCATTATTTCCTAGTTCATATGTAAACTTTACAGAAGTGAAACGACTATTTAATTTGGAAATGAAGTTTTCTACATCTACTTTCTAATTAGTAATGGACCTTATAAAGAACTTACTAGAAACCCTTTACCAAGAATGACCACTGAAATAAAAAATGTCATCAAATCATGTAACAACCTTATTACTCCACCTGTTAAGAATCGGTTACGTGTGTCTAACCCTACTGTACCTAGATTGTATTGTCTACCAAAAATTCATAAGCCAGGGAAGTCGGTGCGTCCAATAGTATCGTCTATTGGATCTCCGACTTACCACTTATCAAAATGGTTGACTAAGGAATTTGAAAGTTTGCCCATTACACAGCCTAGTTTTTCAGTTAAAAATTCGATTGATTTCATTGATAAGGTCAAGAATATTCAATTGCAAGAGGATGAAATTTTGATTTCCTTTGATGTTTGTTCATTATTTCCTAGTGTACCAATTCCACCGACCTTGGACTATCTTGAAGATTTACTCGAATTAAACAACTATAGAAAAGAAGTAATAGAAGAATATATAAACCTTACAAAACTTTGTATGAAACAAAATTGCTTCCGTTTCAATGAGTTTTATGAACAACATGAAGGAACCGCAATGGGTAACTGTTTATCGCCTTTCATTGCTAATGTCTTCATGAGTCGATTTGAAACTGAAGCAAAAGAAGAATTCGAGTATTTTCCTAGGATTTGACTTAGGTATGTGGATGACATTTTTGCCGTGTTTGACACTAAGATTGCGGATGTAGAAAACTTCATTTCCAAATTAAATAGTCGTTTCACTTCTGTAAAGTTTACATATGAACTAGGAAATAATGGAAAACTTCCATTTTTAGACGTATTAGTAATTAAAAATAGTGACAATAGGTTAGAATTTGATATATATATATATATATATATATATATATATATATATATATATATATATATATATATATATATATATATATATATATATAGAAAATATACCAGTACGATCAGATATATCCCTAATGACTCTCACCACTGCTATCAACATAAAATGGCAAGTTTTAATTTTCTTGTCCATCGTTTACTAAGTTTAAGTCAGTAATGAGAGGTTTGAAAAAGAAAAAGTATTAATTAAAGATATAGCTGTGAGTAATGGTTATCCTAGAGGTATAGTTGAAAAACTAATTAGGAAGTGTAAATTTAAGGACACACTTCGTAATTCTACGACCTTTCAAAAGGATATAGAGGCTCCAAAATATGTATCCATCCCGTACGAACCCCGGTTTACTCGTGGTTTGAGTAAGGTTTTCAAAAACTTGGGTATAACAGCGATTCATTCGTCGAGCAACAAATTACAACAACTTTTAGACAATCCAAAGGATAAAGTTGTTCCAAATGAAAGATCTGGGATTTACGAAATTAGTTGTAATGATTGTGATCGAAAATATGTTGGACAAACGAGACGATCAATTAACACCAGATTTAAAGAGCATATGGCTCATCTAAAATATGGAAGAACAGATAAGTCTAGTGTCGCACAACATGCTTTTGACAACAATCATAGAATAGATATTAGTAATTTAAGATTAGTTAGAAATGTGACCTATAATAGACAGTTGGATGCATTTGAGGGCATAGAAATTGTAAAATGTAATAGTAGTATGAATAGCGACAAGGGACCTATACCGTATAGCCCGCTTTACGCGTTGCTTAGCAACCGATGATTGAACCGTGATTAGTCTCGCGTCAATTTCACGGTGATATCATACCGTAGCCCGCTTTACGCGTTGCTTAGCAATCGATCATTGAAGCGTGATTAGTCACGCGTAAATTTCACGGTGATATCATTAGTGACGTCACCATGAAAATAGTATAAATATGGTAGATTTTGTAGTTTACGATTAGATTAGCAATTAGCGGTGATATTGCGAGGTCGACGAATTGGGGCAGCAACGCCAATTCGTAGAACTCACAATTGCACTTGTGAAAGCAGAAGACAGAAATCTAAGGGTAGAGTAAGTAGCATTAGAACCGACGATACAATTAGAACTTGTATCAAATCAATATAAACTCAATTAACAAAGCGCGTTATCCTCGACATACGTCTCGCTACAAAAAAAGGCGCGCAAAAAACCATATCAACAAAGATGCCGAGCCCCAAGGGCAAACGTAAAAGAAAATCGAGATTAATTATCAGCGATAAACCGAGCACGGAAACAAAAACGGACACCGAGAATAAAAACAGAACACGGGAATTAATATTTACCAAACAATTAAATAGATCAATGCCGGAACTAGACTACATAGACCCGGAGCATACGATTTATTCAGATGTAAGCGAAATATCAAATTCATACTCCCTTCAGGAACTGACAACCAGCACCCAAAAATACCGGAGAGACAGTTTCACATCAAACTCCAACCGCGGATCGCCAATAACAACTAGCTCGACGTACGGTACTCCTTTAATAGACTACCCACACCTTTTCCCGCAATACCCCAAAACTAAAAACATAACAGAATGCATCACAACCTGTAATAACACACCTAATACCAGTACACAAAACATAATCACATACACTTCAACCATCACCACATGCAACACAACAAACATAATAACTACAGCACAGATAAATAAACCACCCATATCCACACAAACAATAATCACACAAACAGCACAAGCTACACAATCCAGACACACGAACACACCAGAAAGCAAAACAACATCCCCTACAAACATGGAAACGGAACTAGTAAATGACCCATTTAATTCATCTTACATAAATAGACACATAGAAACCCAAGTAGACAGAACTTCAAATATTTCAAATAGTTCACTAGAGGAAATAACAGTTCAACCCAAAAAGAAATCTAAGAAAAATTTTAAACCCCTAATACTAGATGAAATAAGAATACAAAAGTCACAAGAAAACACCCCTAAAAACAGAGAAAACACACCAAATACACAGATTAACACAAATAAAAATAACACACAAGAAACTAACACGCAACCAAAACCCCCACCGATACATATATATATACCCAAAATAGCTCAAATCTTATAAAACAAATAAACATTAAACATACACCTAACCCGAAATATAAATTCAATAACTCTGCACTTATCTGCTTCCCAGACACAAAAAGACAGCACAATGAAATATCTAGGGCATTACAAGAACAGGAAATTGAATTCTTTACACACAGCACTAAAAATATAAGACCAATTAAAATAGTAGTCAAGTACATACCCTTAGATATTACACGGGAGGAAATAGAAAAAGACCTAGAATTAAAAGACCTGCCATTTATGAACATAGCCCGAATTATGATACCGAGGAACGGAAGGAAGCTGGCATCTAACATCCTACTCCTTACCGTACCCGAAATAGCGGTAAAGGACTACTACAAACTGAATAATCTCTGCCACCTGAGAGTAACCGTCTCAGAGTATGTCAGGACCGATCTCCCGCAATGCCATAACTGCCAAAAAATAGGACACGCCTCAATGTATTGTAATCTAACTTCAAAATGCGTAAGATGCGCAAAAAATCATAAAGGGGAACAGTGCAACGCGGAGAGATGCACATGCGCACTATGTGGGGGGGAGCATCCCGCAAATTATAGAGGGTGTCCTATTTACAGACAGGCAAAAAGCAGACAAAGGCAAAGGACGACAAACAATAACTTAAACGAACAAAGACAAAACATACCAAACAGACAGACAAGACAACCCACCACCAGAACTAGCACCCCCACGGTAAGAACAACAGAGGATGCGAATAAAATAACACAAGATAACGCATCAAAATGGCAAAACTTTAGAGCACAGCAAAATACAAACAACAACAATAACGAGCAACCGGAAACAACAGCAACAGAAAATAATGAAGTAAACAGCAACCCCCTAAGGGAAATCATAGATTTAATAAAACAATTCAATATTAGTAAAATTTGGAACACAATATTACAGCTGATCAAACAATTAAAGGAAAAAACAGACCCGTTCGATAAAATCTGCTTAATAGCAGAAGCGCTAACAAACATATTAACATAACAACAAAAATAAAATAAGTAACATAAAAAAGACAATAATTATCATGCAACTAAACATTAACGGAGCAAACCAAAAGAGACAGGAACTAATAAACGCGTTAGACAAAAATAAAATAGAAATATGCTGTCTCTCAGAGACGAATTTAAAACCTAAACATACATTTAACATACCAAATTTTAAAGTCATAAGAAACGACAGAACAACAGGTAATGGTGCTGGCACAGCAATACTCATAAGACAAGACATACCATACAAACAAATCTCCATACCCCCCGTTGTCTCATTAGAGGCACCGGGTGTAACCCTAAAAACTCCCAACAACGAAGACATATTGATAGTATCTGCATACAAACCCCCACGGACAACCCTAAATACAAATGACTTAGATACTATCAGACAAGTAAACGACAAACATTTAATAATCGGAGACCTAAACTGCCTGCACGAGTCATGGAACACAACAAATGGCACAACTAATGATGGGGGGAAAAAATTACACAAATACATACAAAATAAACAAAATATGAGAATAATAGCCCCGACATGGCCCACAAGACCGATATCAAATAACATACTAGACATCATAATAACATGCAACGTAAACAAACAGATAGAATTCAGAGAAATTATAGAAATAGCCAGCGACCATTTAGCCATTCAGGCAACAATAAATCTCAAATTTCAACAGATTAAAACAAATAGAAAACCAAGGGAAAAAGATTATAACTGGGAAATATTCAGGGAAAAAATAAACGACAAAATTACGGGAAGCCCGAGGTGCCAAAATACACATGACATCGAGCAGGCAGCAAGACACATTACAAAGACGATACAAACAGCCCTAAAATCCAGCCAGACGGTATCGGGAAAAAACCTAATATCCAATCCTCTCCCTCGCAAAATGTTAGACATAATAAATGAAAGAAAATTAGTAAGAAAAACATATTATAGAACTAAAGACCCCAAACATAATCAAGTAATAAACAAACTTACCAGAACCATTAGGAAAGAAATACAAATATTCAGAGATCTAAAATTATGCGAAACCATAGAATCCCATGCCGAAGATCCCTATTATCTACCCAGACGATTTACAAAGTCAAGACCCAAAATTCCAATCCTTATCACAGCCCGTGGAAATGCGCAAACGGATACGGAGAAGGCCGAGTGCTTCTCAGAACAATTCGCACAACAATTCACACCAAATGAAATAGAAATCCAAAACAGAATAAACGCAAATCAAACAGTACAATATTTAAATAACTTAAAACTCAGAACCACTGACTGTCCCGTATACTTCACACCTAAAGAAGTATACGAGGCAATCAAAGCGACAAACAATAGAAAAGCACCCGGCCTTCACCAGATCCCCAACTATGCCCTCAAAAAACTACCCTACCTTGCAATCATGTTCCTAACAAACCTATTTAATTCCTGTTTAACCCTTACACATTATCCCCAATTCTGGAAAACAGCCAAGGTCATTCCTATCCATAAGCCAAATAAATCCTTTACCGATCCATCTTGCTATCGCCCCATAAACCTACTACCCTCAATTAGCAAGATTTTAGACCTACTTATACAAAGGAAAGTAATGGAATTCGCTCTTGCAAATAACGTAGTGAGCGAGTTCCAATACGGTTTCCAACCCTATCACTCCACTGACCAACAGCTGTTCCGTATCTGTGAAGCCATTACCACCAATCTTAATTGAGGTCGATATACAGGGGTTGTCTCCCTAGGCCTCGAAAAAGCATTTGACAAAGTCTGGCATCCTGGACTGTAGCATAAGCTACACGTCGCGAATTTTCCGATTCGTATAATCAAGATTATACAATCATACATTTCAAATCGCATATTCGTAGTAACAGTCTATGAGGAAAGCTCACAACCGCGCCCGGTAACATCTGGTGTCCCACAAGGATCATCCCTAGGACCCACCCTATTTAACCTATATACCCACGACATCCCTAGACCAACAGATCACAGGACAACTGTTGCATTATACGCAGACGATACGGCAACCATAGCGACGACGACAAGTGCACCATTACTAAACAGACTAATGCAACAGCAGACTACACAAATAGTACAATATTACACAGACTGGGGACTATACATTAACGAGACAAAGACAGAAATGACCAGAAAGAGAGACGTACCTGACATACGAATAAAGTTAAATGAAACAACAGTAAAGACAATACCTATAATAAAATACCTAGGTGTAAAACTCGATAGAAAACTATCATTCATTAAACACTCAGAAACTGTGATAAATAAAACCAGGGGCAGGATTAATCAGATATTTCCAATATTAAAGAACGCTAGCCTGAGAACGGGCGCAATACTATACAAGGCATATGTCAGACCTCTACTGACATATGCAAGCCCGGTATGGTACCCGTTCCTAAGCCAAACCAGGAAAAATCAGTTGCAGGTACTTCAAAATAAATGTCTAAGGATAATTACACAAAAACACAAAAACACCAACCTAAAAATACAGACAACAATCATACACCAAATAACCGGCACACCATATTTAGATAACTTCATTGCAGATAAAATCATGCCAAACTTCATCCATAAACTAGACACTCACCTCAATCCAACAATCATACAGGCAATGAGACCTAAATTTTTAAGACCACCAAAGTACCCATCTCACAATTACACATTCACCCCCTAGCCCCCGCCACTAACAAAAATGTATATAGAAAAAATAAAAAATACAAAAAATAGAAAAAACAATAGATAGATAGCAAATAAAATACATACAGAAAAAACCAAAAAACAAACAACCCAAAAAATATAAAAACTAAGTAATAATAATAAAAAATACAAAATAAGGGAAAAATAGAAAAAATAATAAAGGAAAAAAAAATATAACTGAGAACAACATAAAAAATAAAATAAAACAAAAAATGAGCACAACAAGAAAGACCAACTATAACATACTAACGTAGACTAGATATTTGTATCCATGCTTTTACAGCCGCTTTATATATTGTAAACTAACAAATAACTACTAATAAAAATAACAAACGAGTAATTAACACGCATATCCCAATACCCAATACCGTACGTACGTCACACAAAGCTAGAGTAACAACAAGCATAAAAACGGATAGCCAAAAGGAGCACGCAGAACAAACAATGAGCAAAAACCGGCTAAAGTACCCAAAAGGAGGGTAGAAGCCAAAAATCCTGAAAAGGGATATACTGTGCAATGTTTAAGATTAGTTTTAATCGTCTTCGGATAATGCCAACTTGGTTGGCGAAACGCGCGTCGAGCGAAGTGAAAGTGTTTTGGTGTTTGTGGAAACTACTCCGAGTGTGCCACTATTATCATGCACCCTAAAACAAAATTAAATGAATTATAAAAATTACTACCCTACTTTCTCAGGCGAACGTAAAATTAAATTCAAATATTTTCAAAATTCGTGTGTTTCAAATAATATAAAAATATCGCTAATTGCACTCATGTAACTCGTGATATAAAAATGGATATATTGTATCATGTAATGCACGAAATCCCCATAACGCGTTCACGGCTTTAAAATTTCAGTGAGTGATTTATGTTAATTATCGTAATGAATACCTACATGCGAATAGTTAAATTTTCAATTTATAAAAGAAAAGTAGCAATAGTTCAATTTGCATTTTCATTAAATTCTTTTCAAGAGCAAACTGAACCCTTATTAATGGTGTAATATATTGTATTTATATAATCGTTCGGTAAAAGAGAGAAAGGAACTAAAGTCTTCAAAAGCGGGATGTTATAGTAAAACGTAAATAGTTGGCGCCTTGGAAACGAGGTGAAAAATAGCTTGTAGCTAGTGACCCATAGAACCCTTTAGTCGTACTGATACGGAAGGACCAGTCAATAGTCCTGTTATCGGAACTTTTTCATGAGAGCGAAAATAAATGAAATCCTTAGAGCTACAATAGATCGACAGCCTGTCTTTACATCAACACCTATTTCCTTCAACTTTTTGTTACTGCTAGAAAGCTTTTATAAGGAATACTCGTGTTCGTTTTATACATTTTTTATTTTATACCTAAATAAAACGTTTGGGTGGTTTCTATGAGATGCAATACAATTTATACGAAATAAATTAGCAGCTGGATTCAGCTGTACTATTTACAAATCAATAAATAATTAAATTATATACGGGGAGAATCAAAGCATTCTCAATATATTTTGTAATACATATTTTCAATCTAGACTTTACACACACTAATTCACACACCTTGGATCCTACGGAAGTGTCTTAGGCGTATTGAAAATACCAGACATAACTGTTTGTTTACTGTAGTACAGTACTTGATTAATTACAGAGTTCTTATGTTATTATGTTCAAAATAAAAATTCTTATCGGTTTGTGGGGACAGCTGATAGATGTTTAGGACTATCACATGCATCACATACTATGAAAATTAAGCATTTATTATGCCAAATTGAAATAGTCGCTAAGAGAAAACTTCAGACACAATTTGTGAAACTTATTTTCAAAAGGAGATGTCGATAATGGTTACCGACAATAACAAAAACTGTCTTATTGTTGCACTTGCGATCGACCTTAAAATCGACTAATGGTATATTCAAGTAATGGTTGTATTAAAGTAATTTTAGTATGTGCTGACTAAGTAATATTGGTTATGGTTGGCGCCGATTTCAAAACATACATTAGGAAAATAGATGACAGTCAATCATTCCGCCATTCGTCATTGACATTGTACAATATGATGTATTGGCGACTAAAATTACCGTTGGGGGCGCTGATGTTTGTAAATAAATATCGGGAAAGCGAGTAAAATTTCTTCCGTGCCGTTACGTGTTTTCGTGTGCTGTTCTTAAACTCGAGAACATTTTCTTAACTGGGACATTTTTATACGTACAAATCGTTTATCCACTTTAAGGGGTTTTTAAAACAAAGGTATGTAGTTTTGTTTATCAGTAGAATAGATGTTTATACGGCGTACCTGTACTGATATAAAACGTTATTTTTAGGTTATGATGGACGATTTCAATGGAGAGGTTTTTCTTTCATTGGGAAAAGTGTTTTCTTACCTGCAAGCCACTCCAGAGGGTAGATGTGTTGTAGAGGGTGAGGCATTAGTAAATGCCAAGCATATAATTTTTACTTGGAACTACATCTGCTACTATGGAATTAGTGCAAATTATAGCACTATGTTTGCAAACAAGCGGTGTAAAGAACTCTCCACATGAAATAAGTGGGAAACTCATCCACAAAGACGGAGATGCAACCATTGTAGAGTTTACATGTACTTGCAAGGCGGAGAAATCTTCAGAGGTTCAACGGTTGTGGGACAATAACACAAGTTCTATATTAACTATGGTACTCAACATTATACAGGGAAAATTCCCTGGGCACCGTGAAGTTTTACCTATACTAGGCTTCGGTAACCCCTGCCTGGTCACAATCACATAATTTTGTTGATTGCCTACGCTAATATCAGAATGGCGATTGCCATAAACAATGA
>CAXKVY010006092.1:0-12911 GCA_964058915.1 Tetropium fuscum
GTCTTTTTTATGTTACTTATTTTATTTTTGTTGTTATGTTAATATGTTTGTTAGCGCTTCTGCTATTAAGCAGATTTTATCGAACGGGTCTGTTTTTTCCTTTAATTGTTTGATCAGCTGTAATATTGTGTTCCAAATTTTACTAATATTGAATTGTTTTATTAAATCTATGATTTCCCTTAGGGGGTTGCTGTTTACTTCATTATTTTCTGTTGCTGTTGTTTCCGGTTGCTCGTTATTGTTGTTGTTTGTATTTTGCTGTGCTCTAAAGTTTTGCCATTTTGATGCGTTATCTTGTGTTATTTTATTCGCATCCTCTGTTGTTCTTACCGTGGGGGTGCTAGTTCTGGTGGTGGGTTGTCTTGTCTGTCTGTTTGGTATGTTTTGTCTTTGTTCGTTTAAGTTATTGTTTGTCGTCCTTTGCCTTTGTCTGCTTTTTGCCTGTCTGTAAATAGGACACCCTCTATAATTTGCGGGATGCTCCCCCCCACATAGTGCGCATGTGCATCTCTCCGCGTTGCACTGTTCCCCTTTATGATTTTTTGCGCATCTTACGCATTTTGAAGTTAGATTACAATACATTGAGGCGTGTCCTATTTTTTGGCAGTTATGGCATTGCGGGAGATCGGTCCTGACATACTCTGAGACGGTTACTCTCAGGTGGCAGAGATTATTCAGTTTGTAGTAGTCCTTTACCGCTATTTCGGGTACGGTAAGGAGTAGGATGTTAGATGCCAGCTTCCTTCCGTTCCTCGGTATCATAATTCGGGCTATGTTCATAAATGGCAGGTCTTTTAATTCTAGGTCTTTTTCTATTTCCTCCCGTGTAATATCTAAGGGTATGTACTTGACTACTATTTTAATTGGTCTTATATTTTTAGTGCTGTGTGTAAAGAATTCAATTTCCTGTTCTTGTAATGCCCTAGATATTTCATTGTGCTGTCTTTTTGTGTCTGGGAAGCAGATAAGTGCAGAGTTATTGAATTTATATTTCGGGTTAGGTGTATGTTTAATGTTTATTTGTTTTATAAGATTTGAGCTATTTTGGGTATATATATATGTATCGGTGGGGGTTTTGGTTGCGTGTTAGTTTCTTGTGTGTTATTTTTATTTGTGTTAATCTGTGTATTTGGTGTGTTTTCTCTGTTTTTAGGGGTGTTTTCTTGTGACTTTTGTATTCTTATTTCATCTAGTATTAGGGGTTTAAAATTTTTCTTAGATTTCTTTTTGGGTTGAACTGTTATTTCCTCTAGTGAACTATTTGAAATATTTGAAGTTCTGTCTACTTGGGTTTCTATGTGTCTATTTATGTAAGATGAATTAAATGGGTCATTTACTAGTTCCGTTTCCATGTTTGTAGGGGATGTTGTTTTGCTTTCTGGTGTGTTCGTGTGTCTGGATTGTGTAGCTTGTGCTGTTTGTGTGATTATTGTTTGTGTGGATATGGGTGGTTTATTTATCTGTGCTGTAGTTATTATGTTTGTTGTGTTGCATGTGGTGATGGTTGAAGTGTATGTGATTATGTTTTGTGTACTGGTATTAGGTGTGTTATTACAGGTTGTGATGCATTCTGTTATGTTTTTAGTTTTGGGGTATTGCGGGAAAAGGTGTGGGTAGTCTATTAAAGGAGTACCGTACGTCGAGCTAGTTGTTATTGGCGATCCGCGGTTGGAGTTTGATGTGAAACTGTCTCTCCGGTATTTTTGGGTGCTGGTTGTCAGTTCCTGAAGGGAGTATGAATTTGATATTTCGCTTACATCTGAATAAATCGTATGCTCCGGGTCTATGTAGTCTAGTTCCGGCATTGATCTATTTAATTGTTTGGTAAATATTAATTCCCGTGTTCTGTTTTTATTCTCGGTGTCCGTTTTTGTTTCCGTGCTCGGTTTATCGCTGATAATTAATCTCGATTTTCTTTTACGTTTGCCCTTGGGGCTCGGCATCTTTGTTGATATGGTTTTTTGCGCGCCTTTTTTTGTAGCGAGACGTATGTCGAGGATAACGCGCTTTGTTAATTGAGTTTATATTGATTTGATACAAGTTCTAATTGTATCGTCGGTTCTAATGCTACTTACTCTACCCTTAGATTTCTGTCTTCTGCTTTCACAAGTGCAATTGTGAGTTCTACGAATTGGCGTTGCTGCCCCAATTCGTCGACCTCGCAATATCACCGCTAATTGCTAATCTAATCGTAAACTACAAAATCTACCATATTTATACTATTTTCATGGTGACGTCACTAATGATATCACCGTGAAATTTACGCGTGACTAATCACGCTTCAATGATCGATTGCTAAGCAACGCGTAAAGCGGGCTACGGTATGATATCACCGTGAAATTGACGCGAGACTAATCACGGTTCAATCATCGGTTGCTAAGCAACGCGTAAAGCGGGCTATACGGTATAGGTCCCTTGTCGCTATTCATACTACTATTACATTTTACAATTTCTATGCCCTCAAATGCATCCAACTGTCTATTATAGGTCACATTTCTAACTAATCTTAAATTACTAATATCTATTCTATGATTGTTGTCAAAAGCATGTTGTGCGACACTAGACTTATCTGTTCTTCCATATTTTAGATGAGCCATATGCTCTTTAAATCTGGTGTTAATTGATCGTCTCGTTTGTCCAACATATTTTCGATCACAATCATTACAACTAATTTCGTAAATCCCAGATCTTTCATTTGGAACAACTTTATCCTTTGGATTGTCTAAAAGTTGTTGTAATTTGTTGCTCGACGAATGAATCGCTGTTATACCCAAGTTTTTGAAAACCTTACTCAAACCACGAGTAAACCGGGGTTCGTACGGGATGGATACATATTTTGGAGCCTCTATATCCTTTTGAAAGGTCGTAGAATTACGAAGTGTGTCCTTAAATTTACACTTCCTAATTAGTTTTTCAACTATACCTCTAGGATAACCATTACTCACAGCTATATCTTTAATTAATACTTTTTCTTTTTCAAACCTCTCATTACTGACTTAAACTTAGTAAACGATGGACAAGAAAATTAAAACTTGCCATTTTATGTTGATAGCAGTGGTGAGAGTCATTAGGGATATATCTGATCGTACTGGTATATTTTCTATATATATATATATATATATATATATATATATATATATATATATATATATATATATATATATATATATATATATATATATATCAAATTCTAACCTATTGTCACTATTTTTAATTACTAATACGTCTAAAAATGGAAGTTTTCCATTATTTCCTAGTTCATATGTAAACTTTACAGAAGTGAAACGACTATTTAATTTGGAAATGAAGTTTTCTACATCCGCAATCTTAGTGTCAAACACGGCAAAAATGTCATCCACATACCTAAGTCAAATCCTAGGAAAATACTCGAATTCTTCTTTTGCTTCAGTTTCAAATCGACTCATGAAGACATTAGCAATGAAAGGCGATAAACAGTTACCCATTGCGGTTCCTTCATGTTGTTCATAAAACTCATTGAAACGGAAGCAATTTTGTTTCATACAAAGTTTTGTAAGGTTTATATATTCTTCTATTACTTCTTTTCTATAGTTGTTTAATTCGAGTAAATCTTCAAGATAGTCCAAGGTCGGTGGAATTGGTACACTAGGAAATAATGAACAAACATCAAAGGAAATCAAAATTTCATCCTCTTGCAATTGAATATTCTTGACCTTATCAATGAAATCAATCGAATTTTTAACTGAAAAACTAGGCTGTGTAATGGGCAAACTTTCAAATTCCTTAGTCAACCATTTTGATAAGTGGTAAGTCGGAGATCCAATAGACGATACTATTGGACGCACCGACTTCCCTGGCTTATGAATTTTTGGTAGACAATACAATCTAGGTACAGTAGGGTTAGACACACGTAACCGATTCTTAACAGGTGGAGTAATAAGGTTGTTACATGATTTGATGACATTTTTTATTTCAGTGGTCATTCTTGGTAAAGGGTTTCTAGTAAGTTCTTTATAAGGTCCATTACTAATTAGAAAGTAGATGTAGAAAACTTCATTTCCAAATTAAATAGTCGTTTCACTTCTGTAAAGTTTACATATGAACTAGGAAATAATGGAAAACTTCCATTTTTAGACGTATTAGTAATTAAAAATAGTGACAATAGGTTAGAATTTGATATATATAGAAAATATACCAGTACGATCAGATATATCCCTAATGACTCTCACCACTGCTATCAACATAAAATGGCAAGTTTTAATTTTCTTGTCCATCGTTTAAGTCTAAGTTTCCCTCCCAGTAATGAGAGGTTTGAAAAAGAAAAAGTATTAATTAAAGATATAGCTGTGAGTAATGGTTAACCTAGTTGATGATGTATGATAGTTGAAAAACTAATTAGGAAGCGTAAATTTAAGGACACACTTCGTAATTCTACGACCTTTCAAAAGGATATAGAGGCTCCAAAATATGTATCCATCCCGTACGAACCCCGGTTTACTCGTGGTTTGAGTAAGGTTTTCAAAAACGTGGGTATAACAGCGATTCATTCGTCGAGCAACCAATTACAACAACTTTTAGACAATCCAAAGGATAAAATTGTTCCAAATGAAAGGTCTGGGATTTACGAAATTAGTTTTAATGATTGTGATCGAAAATATGTTGAACAAACGAGACGATCAATTAACACCAGATTTAAAGAGCATAGGGCTCATCTAAAATATGAAAGAACAGATAAGTCTAGTGTTGCACAACATGCTTTTGACAACAATCATAGAATAGAGGTGGAGTAATAAGGTTGTTACATGATTTAACCTTATTACTCCACCTGTTAAGAATGGGTTACGTGTGTCTAACCCTACTGTACCTAGATTGTATTGTCTACCAAAAATTCATAAGCCAAGGAAGTCGGTGCGTCCAATAGTATCGTCTATTGGATCTCCGACTTACCACTTATCAAAATGGTTGACTAAGGAATTTGAAAGTTTGCCCATTGTACAGCCTAGTTTTTCAGTTAAAAATTCGAATGATTTCATTGATAAGGTCATGAATATTCAATTGCAAGAGGGTGAAATTTTGATTTCCTTTGATGTTTGTTCATTATTTCCTAGTGTACCAATTCCACAGACCTTGGACTATCTTGAGGATTTACTCGAATTAAACAACTATAGAAGAGAAGTAATAGAAGAATATATAAACCTTACAAAACTTTGTATGAAACAAAATTGCTTCCGTTTCAATGACAAGTTTTATGAACAACATGAAGGAACCGCAATGGGTAACTGTTTATCGCCTTTCATTGCTAATGTCTTCATGAGTCGTTTTGAAACTGAAGCAAAAGAAGAATTCGAGTATTTTCCTAGGATTTGACTTAGGTATGTGGATGACATTTTTGCCGTGTTTGACACTAAGATTGCGGATGTAGAAAACTTCATTTCCAAATTAAATAGTCGTTTCACTTCTGTAAAGTTTACATATGAACTAGGAAATAATGGAAAACTTTCATTTTTAGATGTATTAGTAATTAAAAATATTGATAATAGGTTAGAATTTGATATATATAGAAAAGATACCAGTACGATCAGATATATCCCTAATGACTCTCACCACTATCAACATAAAATGGCAAGTTTCAATTTTCTTGTCCATCGTTTAAGTCTAAGTTTCCCTCTCAGTAATGAGAGGTTTGAAAAAGAAAAAGTATTAATTAAAGATATAGCTGTGAGTAATGGTTATCCTAGAGATATAGTTGAAAAACTAATAAGGAAGCGTAAATTTAAAGACACACTTCGTAATTCTACGACCTTTCAAAAGGACATAGAGGCTCCAATCCATCCCGTACGAACCCCGGTTTACTCATGGTTTGAGTAAGGTTTTCAAAAGCGTGGGTATAACAGCGATTCATTCGTCGAGCAACAAATTACAACAACTTTTAGACAATCCAAAGGATAAAATTGTTCCAAATGAAAGGTCTGGGATTTACGAAATTAGTTGTAATGATTGTGATCGAAAATATATTGGACAAACGAGACGGTCAATTAACACCAGATTTAAAGAACATATGGCTCATCTAAAATATGGAAGAACAGATAAGTCTAGTGTTGCACAACATGCTTTTGACAACAATCATAGAATAGATATTAGTAATTTAAGATTAGTTAGAAATGTGACCAATAATAGACAGTTGGATGCATTTGAGAGCATAGAAATTGTAAAGTGTAATAGTAGTATGAATAGCGACAAGGGACCTATTCCGTATAGCCCGCTTTACGCGTTGCTTAGCAACCGATCATTGAAGCGTGATTAGTCACGCGTAAATTTCACGGTGATATCATTAGTGACGTCACCGGAAAAATAGTATAAATATGGTAGATTTTGTAATTTAAGATTAGTTTTAATCGTCTCCGGATGATGCCAACTTGGTTGGCGAAACGCGCGTCGAGCGAAGTGAAAGTGTTTTGGTGTTTGTGGAAACTACTCCGAGTGTTACAGTTACATCAAAGGTTCCACCCCTATCCAGTAGTTGATGTAGGTATGTAGATACAGGTTCAAAAAAGTATTAGTAAAATCCATATTTGAACTAGGTAAAGGTATTTATTTAAAATAATATGTTTTTATAAAAGTAAACAAGAAATAAATTAAACCTAAAAATGTTTACATACATACATATAGATATTTCCAAAATATGTTTATTAATTGATTAATAAACATATTTTGGAAAGGGGTCTACCTTGAATTTCAAAGTAAAAATTAAAGCAAAAAAAATAAGGCTAAAAATTATTCTGGAAAGGGTACATATTTGATCTAATTTACCATTTTTTTAAGCTCATTTTTCTACTAAAAATATTATAGAATCTTAATGAAAATCTTAATAAGACTATACCTAGCCCTTTTCATCAGATGAAGATTCTGTAACAATTTTTAGTCATGCAAGTTGTTAAAATTGACCAAAGAATTTAATGATATATCGATTTCTGGTTCTAAAAACCTTAAAGTCTTGTCAGTAAACCTTGTCAGTAAGATTTAAAAACCGTTAGATTATGTTCACTTATCGTGAGATTTTATCCGAAATCGTGAGATCTGGCAGCCCTGCTACCGCGGACCGTACGAATGCGAATGATACGTGTCGCTCTTGCGACAGTGTGTTATTATTATTACAGAGATCAAATTTCAAAAATGTCATATTGTGAAAGTCAATATTTTTGTAAAAGTGAAATTATTATTAAAATTCTGAGGTGCCAGGAAAACGCGTGACCTTGAAAATTTTCAAAATTTTCTATACCTTCGCGCCTGCCGGCGCATCTAGTTTTGCCTCGCGCTTTTTATTTTTAAGCCCTAGCTGGGGCTGAAGCCCCCCCAAGTAGAAAATGCTAGCTACGCCTATGATGGAAAGATGGCCCACTATCGCCCAACGCATCCCGCGGCACCTTTTTCTGATAGCAATAATTGAAATGACGTTTCTCTGTACATACAGACGACTTCATCATAATTTTTTTTAAAGTGAAAGCATGGTCCATATAGTCTGAGAAATAACTCAAGACTGACACTGGAGATTATCATATTCATTAGACGCGCAATGACTAAACGTTACATCATCTATGCGTTTTGAAGGATAATTTCCACGATATTATTCCTAAAATATATAAGATTCCTTTTTCCACGATAATATTTCTAAAATAGATATTAGTAATTTATAGGTTTATGTTAAAATTAGTTTGTTACCGCATCTTTACAAACATAACTCTTCCGACCTCCATCCGCCACCCTCCTTATTCATGTTATTATTTTTCTTTATAATTTTATAATTTACCTATAATTAACCTAAAATTTCACTCAATATCGATCTATGATTTGGCTTCCTGTTCAATAAACATGATCCGTGTTGACTGTTGAACTGTTGCTCACTGTTGAACTTCAAGTCAAATAACTCTTTGATGTTCTTTAATCCTACATTCCACAAATCTACCAGTCTGACCAACATAATTAACTCCACAGTTACATGTTAGTTTATACATGCACCTTCTGTTTGTAATTTTGGATATAGGTCTTTATTTGTCGTCAATATTTCACCAATTTTCCTTAGAATTTTATATCGTGCTATGGTGTTCTTAACTCCAATTAATGAGCCACTGCAATATGTAGTGGCTAAATTGACTATTATATATTATATACTTTCAGCAATCCAACTGAAAGTAATTTTAATAGTTAAAAATAACTTTTTTTATTAAGGAAGTATCTTAACACGAACTTTGCTTAATTAGAATATAGCATGAAAAGGCTCTTATTTATATACTTATGAATTAGAGTAATATGCTCGATTGCAAGATAAACTTCACTTATTAATTATTTTATTAAAAAATACATATAGTGGAGTGGATCTGGGTTTCGAAAACTCAAATAGAGCTGCAAGGAATTACCTACATGAATGTACTAAAGAACAGTAGTTAAATCCAGAAACCACGAAAATGATATTATAGGGCACATATCTTAAGAGGGGAAAATTGTTAACTGTATTGTACGCTGAATATCCGTGGGGTGTATCGGAATTACAAGATAAATAATAAACTGAAAATACACTTCGTGTCAAAGTTTCCTCATCTTGCTATTTACTCAGCGCTATTTTACAATAACGGCTATATTTACTTTAGATTTATATAGAACGAGCGGGAGCAATTTAGTGTATTTATTCTTGCAAATGTATTAATTAATCTCACTGGATCTGTTTAAATGTATGTTTAGAGGCACAGATTGACACAAAATAAGAAAAAAAAAGATGTTATTAGAATTAGAAGTTGCGGCAATTGCAATTTTACATAAATGGGATATAAAAACCCAAGCGAAATATTAAGAATAAGCAACTAATCCATAAGCTAGGTAACATCCTGTGTTTTTGAGAGGTCCCCGATTTATTTTTGTGGCGTTATGTTCTTTCATACGTACCTACATATTTAGTATCATGTGGTTACCAGGCCCAAAAATGGTCAGTTTGGTTTTTATATAGGGTGGTCATGTATTAAAACTAAAAATATGATTTTCACATACAAATGTTCTTTATTTACCTACTCAAGATGTGAGTTTGTATGTGTTGTCATTATGGGCTTGAATTTACGGTATATCTGTAAAATATTTATTTTATTGGTATTATACAGGGTAGTCCAACATAATATTTTTCAAAAATTTCAAACCATAAAAATATTAATGGTCAAAAAATTATCTTATAAACCCGAAAACGGAACTGCACACTAAAACTGAGGAATAAATTCCATTTTCGACATTATTTTTTAAAACAGTGGCGTAGAAAAATCGATGTTTCTGGGGTGACACCGATATAATATTTTTTTTTTAAATGTTTATCCTAAACCGCTGGACGCATCGACCAGACTTAAATAAACTTTTTTAAACGTCCATCCGTCCTCTACATAAAAGTATGAGGATCAAAGTCTCCGTCCACAAAGATAGAGGAGATATGATTTTTCGAATTAGGGGAACCCGGGGTAGAACGGGGTACTAAGTTGTTGGTGATTTTTTTTATTCAAAAGGGTTAATTAAGAAAGGTGAAATATTTTCCATGACCACATTATAATATTATTATCACAAAAATACATTAACACTTAAAAAAAACAAAAGACATTTTTTTGTTGTTCAAAAACAGAAAGATGTCATTTGCCCCGTTCTGCCCCGGGTGTGGAGCAGAATGGGGTGATAAGGACAAGACTTAAGTTTCCAATAATTTTATTAACCCGATTCACAAAATTCACACACAAGAACTGCCTCACCATCCTCATCATCCATTCCCGCGCAGGAATTGTGTGCCCATTTCTTGCAGATAAAACACGCGACCCAACCTTCTTTTCCTTTCCTTTTTCTCTTTTTCCTGAATAGCTGCTTCCAACTCGTTTTTGTATGGCGATTCTGTTAAGATTGCAGTCTTCCCCCTCTTCCGCTTCGTCCTTTTCGCGCTTTCTTTTACTTTTGGAATAGGCATTACAATTTCTGGTGAAACAAGAAATGAAAAGGCCCTGTTGTCAGTTGACATCCAAGAGCAACCAGGGGTGGCATAATTAGTAGCCTCATCATATCGAATTTTCTTAGCCGGTGTGTCATCATTAGAGTTGGCTAAATCCTCGCCAGCTTTTCATCCAACCTGATAGGCATGTCTTTTTCAACTGGTGTGCTAGACGAAGGTAATTCCAATTGTTCAGCTTCAGATACGACCACCTCTTCATTTGCAGGTCTGCCAAGTCCAATGTCAGTTGTGTCTGCTGGGATCGGCGTCGGTGAATATGGATGAATCAGTTGGCCATATTTCTGTAGCATGGAATCCATTAACAGCAGTTTCCATTGTTGCGCTTTTGATGAAAGCTGATCCAAAAAGCGCTGAAATTTGAAACAGTGTTACTACTTTCCCTGGGTTGCTTCGTAGCCATTTTCGAAGCTCATCGCTGTAATGAAGACTTAAAGGCTTCATAAAAGAAACATCAAGAGGTTGAAGCCTGTGAGAACAATGTGGTGGTAGACATAGCAACGAAACGTCATTCTCCGTCGCGTAGTCTATAACGTCAAGGTTCTTGGTATGCGTTGAGTGACCATCTAATATAAGAAGAACCGGGAAGTCTTGTGATGCCTTAGAGAATTCCACAAATTTTCGAAACCATACAAAAAATGACTCAGTAGTCATCCATCCAATGCTGTGCACCTCAGCCCAACCTCCTGGTGGCAATCCTAGCTCAAATTCTTTTTGCTTCTTCTTTCGAGGGAAAATAAGCATAGTGGGAATGTAAGCTCCGCTTGCCGACATACAAATAAGGCAGGTTACAGTTTCTCCCCTTTCTGCGGATGTTAACGACCCAACTTGACGTTTCCATTAATTGCAAGCTATGATCTTTGAATGATTCTTAGGGTTCACTGAAACGCCCGTTTCGTCGCAATTAAATATTTGCGAAGCCGTTAGTTTGTGCTTGTCGACTAAATTCGTTAGCAACGCAAAAAAACTATCTACAGCTACTTTATTAAAGCCCATGGCTCTTGCACCAGACGTTGCTTCAGGTTTTCGAATTGTTAAAGTAGGATGTCTCCTAAAAAATCCATTGACCCAATCTTGACCAGATTTCATTTTTAAATCTATGACTAATGTCATTTCTTACAGCCAACTGATAAGCTAAGGTTCGTAAGTCTTTCATCGTTAGACCGAACAACCTGGCCTCCATGGTTTTTAAGTAGTTAACGAGCTGAAGCTCCTGCTCTACTGTAAATACGTTTTTAAATTTTCCAGCCAAAGTCAGGGTTTTCCCTTTTCTTTTTAACGTATCTTTCCAAAGTAGACTGGGGAACAGCAAATTGGTTAGAAGCCTGCAAATACCCAAATTGGCCAGTAATAACCGCCTCGACGGTATTATTCATTGCCTCAGTAGACCATGATTGTCTATTTGTTTTTTTCTTGTATTCCCGAACCATCTGACGAAAGAAAAACAAAATAGGAGTCTAATAAAAACAATCTCAGTTAAACATTGCGGGGCGGAATGGGGGTCCCCATTCCGCCCCGCAGAGAAAGATATGTAAACAAACGTTTAACTACACCCAACTAAAGGCAATTGTATACCTCATGTATACCTCACCTTGGTTACAAAATCATCAGAAGTTGCAAAACACTAGCAAAAAATCACACAACGAAAACACGCATCAACGCTAAAGAAAACTAGATAAATGCTGCCGCTTGCTGGCAGCTTGATACCGAAAAACGGTGAACCCCATTCCGCCCCAGTACCCCGTTCTACCCCGGGTTCCCCTATACAAATTTCTTAGCAGTACACGTACAACTTTAAATTTATATACCAAATATGTAAGAACGTTCTTATAGATATACCCGAAAATGGTCGTATATATATATATATATATATATATATATATATATATATATATATATATATATATATATATATATATATATATATATATATATATATATATATATATATATATATATATATATATATATATATATATATATATATATATATATATATATATATATATATATATATATATATATATATATATATATATATATATATATATATATATATATATATATATATATATATATATATATATATATATATATATATATATATATATATATATATATATATATATATATATATATATATATATATATATATATATATATATATATATACATATATATATATATATATATATATATATATATATATATATATATATATATATATATATATATATATATATATATATATATATATATATATATATGTATATATATATATATATATATATATATATATATATATATATATATATATATATATATATATATATATATATATATATATATATATATATTTATATATATATATATATATATATATATATACTCGTATATATATATATATATATATATATATATATATATATATATATATATAATTAGCCGCGTGTTTTATTCCCGATATAGAAAATACGATTACAAGGACAGGGGCGTAGTAAATTATTTTTTTTAGGGAAATTGATAAAATGATATTAATTTTTTTTTAAATTATAGCAAACCGCCAGGGAGTTTGTAAATATGGGGCGTATCAATTCTCGCATAATTTTACGCATCTCCAATTTTTTCAGATTTTTTTATCCAAATTTACGGAAAATTCACTTTTTTTTCTATGAAAAATCGGATTTATCTCGGCAAGGTCTTGCGAGGACAAACAGATGAACAAATACCCCTATTCTACATGTAAACGATCGCGCCGGATCCAATGACAATCTCAGATATGCCAAAATGTCTCGTTGAAAAAATAAAATATATAATTTTCCATTTCATCGACCCGTATCTTTTAATTCGTTTGAAGAACCGACGTGTTTTTTGTTTGCACATCTATCCTCTACATAAAAGTATTAGAGAC
>CAXKVY010006093.1:0-23478 GCA_964058915.1 Tetropium fuscum
TTTTCGGATGTCAGACAGAAAAAATTATTATTTAGACGAGACTTGGGTAAACGAGGCAATAGAAGACAGGCATTTTTAGAAGGATACTCTACAGGACTCAAAGCACCATCTGAAAAAGGACGACCGTTGATAATTACGCATATCAGAAGTGCATCAGGATTTCTGGAAAATGGTTTAAATGTGTTTGAATCGCGGCGAACAGGAGATTACCATGAAGATATGAGAACCGAAGTCTAAAGAAAACGAAGATAAAGAAAACGTATAGAGTATACATATCACACATTTTTAGAACCATCTAATAACAGTATTTTTCTTAAGATAATAAAAAAAACTGTCACAAGTACCGGGTAAGTCTCTTAAGATTGACACCCCCCTTATCTCACTTATCCTTTGCCGATTTAACTCATTCAAAAAAGGAGTAGACACGGTTTTTGATGAATTTTTATAATCTTAGCACGGATATTAAGCTGTATATCTCGTAAGATATACAGGGTGGGAAATAGAACATGATTTTTTTAAATAGAACACCCCGTATATTTTTAGACCAAAATAATGTCCTTAATTTTTTGAATCCAAAAATGCGTAATTTTTATATAATCACTCCACCTGTTCGTAAGATATTACTAAAAACTTATCACATTACGGGTGTCATTTATAAAATAAGAACATCAAGATACCTCTGGAAACAATGCATATTTGCATTGTTTATTTGTTGACAGATGTCATCCAGTTTTTTGTGAGATAGTAATTCACTCTCTTAGATATTAGCGTAAAAAATACGTAGTGTTCGTAAAGAAACAAGTTATTTTGAAAATGGTATATTCATTGGAAGAGCGAAAAGAGTTACTTGAAATTTATATTCAGTGCAACAAGAATAAGTCTCTTGCTCGGAGGGAGTATGTTAGGTTATTTTGAGAAAGGCTAAGCTCCTCCCAAAAATAGTTTTAAAAACATTTATGCAAAGTTTAGGAATACCGAATTTCTGAGAGACAAGAAAAGGGAAAGGCGAAGAACAAAAACAGGAGAAGACACAGAACTCAACGCGTCATTATATTTTGCTAAAAATCCATCCAAATCATCCTATGCCGCAGCAATAGAATTGGATATATCACAAAGACGTGTGATAAAAATATTACATCTCAATAATTTTAAACCATATAGTATTTTTAGACGACAAGAACCTTCAAAACAGGTTAACCTTCTGCAGAGACATACTTGATAGAATAGAGGAAGATGATGAGTTTCATGAAGTCATGTCTTTTGGACTGACGAAAGCAGTTTTTCTACTGCGGGAATTTTTAACAGAAAAAATGCACATTACTGGGCAGCGGAAAATCCACATATTGTAAAAAAAATAAAAAAAACAAGGATACCAAACTCTAAACGTGTGGTGTGGCATCCACAAGGATGCTATTGTAGGTCCTGTATTTATAAATGGGCCCTTAAATGCACAACGTTATGTGGATATTCTTCAATATCCAGTTGAAAATTATTTAGATAATATTAATTTAGTGGACAGCAGATCTGTTATTTGGCAGCAGGATGGAGCACCACCACACTCTGCAAGGAACGTCACCGAATACCTAAACAGAAAATATCCTATTTGGATAGGAAGGCACGGTGTTATACATTGGCCCGCTAAAAGTCCGGACTTAACACCTATGGATTCTTTTCTCTGGGGTACGATAAAACAAGATATATACGAAACTGGGGTTTTTAATAATATGAATGAGTTAAAAGAATGCATACGTGTAAAAATTGAGGAACTAAAATGGTGATATATTTCAAAGGGTGAGAAGCAATTTTATAAAGCGATGCCAAATGTGTATTCAGAATGGTGGTGGTTATGTGGAAAATATTTAATTACGTTACGTGTAAATAAATAAAATTGTGTTACTCTATTTTGTTACTGTATTAATATTGACTTTTATTTGTTTTTATTAGACTTATGTTGTTTATTGTTACTACTCGTTACTGTTATTGTCACCTATATATTATTTATTTATTATCTCAATAAATGGCATTGTTTCCAGAGGTATCTTGTTTTGTTTTTTGTTTTATAATTGACACCCGTAATGTGATAAGTTTTTAGTAATATCTCACGAACAGGTGGAGTGATTATATAACAATTAGATTTTTTTTTTCAGAAAATTACGGACATTATTTTGGTATAAAAATATATGGGGTGCTCCATTTAAAAAAATCATGTTTTATTTTCCACCCTGTATATCTTACGAGATTTTTAATATCCGTGCTCAGATTATAAAAATTCATCAAAAACCGCGTCCACTCCTTTTTTGAATGAGTTAAATCGGCAAAGGATAAGTGAGATAAGGGGGGGTGTCAATCTTAAGAGACACCCTGTACACTTAAAACCAATGTTTACAACTTTGATATTTTATTTAATAGTTTTTATTCTGCCCCCTCTAAAATGATACGCCTATGGAATTTCGTTCCCCTCGCCCCTCATGTCCCTGAGTCATTTCGGAACCAGGGTAGGTCTTAGTGCATATCTTGTGCTGTTTTGCAATTTATGTTGGTAATCCTGGTCTAATATGAGCAGTTATCATCAGCTGATAAATGGTGGCTTGCCAAAGTACGGCACAACTTTGTATATTTTTGTATGAAAAAAACATGAAAGTTGATTCATTTTTATCTGATATCTACCTTAGTATATACAATTAGCCTAGTCAATCACAAGAAATCGTACTTCCAGACAGTTTTTCTAGATATGATTTTTTTGTTTATAACCTCACATTTTGCATTAATTTGGGGTCAATAGAAACACTGGTAAAGAACAACGTGGGGAAAGAAATTGAGGGAACTTTTTTGCGCTGAGAAATAAAACTCTGTAACGGATACATTTATGCGTTTCCAGACAAACCTGATATTTGCATATTCACTTACGAGCAGGTTGTTGGACAGCTGTTCCAGGTTAATTAAGATATCCCAAGTTCTTCTAAAAGAGAACTGCTGAGATTTCCAGTTTTTCAAATGGCTCTTAGTTAAAAAATACTCTTTTATACTAGGTACACATAGATATAGAATAATATTTTATTTTATTTAGATACCTAAGTGCCTAGGCAAAGCTAGATATTTATTGGCTGTGAAGTGAAAGGGCTATGGCATTACCCCCTTATTTATTTGTTTTTATTTTTATATACATAATGTGTTCAAGTTAGGTATTAAGAACCAACGAAAGCAGAAAACAATTGTTTATATTCGTTTAATGTTTTAATATAAAAAATATTTAAATGTTTAGTTTATAGTAGCAACGCCATATTTGTATTTTCTATACATATTATATTATTAAAAAAATACAAAGTTAAAACTTAATTTGCTTGGTTTTTCACTTTTTCAAAGTTTTGAAAATAAAATCAGGGGTTTTAATTTATTTTTGGTGTTTCTATTCACCTCTGCAGTGGGACACTAGCCATTCAAATGTAAAATAAATCATTGTTTCTGTTCACCCCACATAACGGGGTGAATAGAGACAACTGGTTTTTATTTATTTTTTTGTCAAAACAGACGACCCTTGTGAAAATGTTAATATGCATCGTTATCTACAAGTTGCGACCGGACTTTTCCATATTTTCAGTTGGAAAAAATCTACACAATTTTCTTGCAGAGTTTTCAGAGTCGCAAAGTACCAAAAGTGTTTCTTTTGACCATGTTCTACGGTAATGTACATTATCTACAATGGGGTGTTTCATATTACTACATACGTTTTAAATATAAAAAAAGTATATAATTTACAAACCCTTCTAACATCTGCTTACTTAGGTACCTCAACATTTTAACAGTTGTATCTTAGGAACTATCAGGTCTACGGAGACCAAATTTGTTTCGTTTTGTTGCTTCAATATCGTATAGACTTTTGCCGTAAAATTAGTTTTAGTGGTCAACATTGACGAAAACGACGGGCTACCGAGACCAAATTGTTAATTAATAGTTAATTTTTTTGCACATTTAGTCTACTTAAAAAGTGTACTTAATGACTTTTGCCGTAACACAGTGGCCTTGGTGGTAAAAATTGGCAATACTGAAAGGTCCGAAAATTTAATGATTTTTAAAACTTTTTAACAATGATCCGAAGGGCTTTGGAGGTGGGAAACTTGGATTTGTCATTACCACATACAACATCACATAAAACATATAAAAAATCAGAACAACCTCATTTGATGCAAGGAAAAATGTACCAATTCCATAGACTAAACATTGGGCCGTTGGTTTGAATATCATTTAATGCAAAATTAGTAATAATATTCGTGGATTTTGTGTCAGTAACAAGTTCCTTTCTTTCTCGCTAAAAGACAATAATATCCTAAAAGACAATTCCCCTAAAAGACAAAAAATGTAGTTACCCACCATCCTTATTAAAAAAGACTGTTCTTTTCGAGGCCACACATACAGGGTGAGTCAGTACAACCTAAAATGGCTCTCTGCAATTCCACGTGAAAGTTTTGTTTGATTCCGAGTGACAATTCCCGAGTGTGTGAGTGCCACTTTGAAAAGAAAGATTTTATTTACAAAATTTTCCAACAGGATACAAAAACTGGTGAGATCGTTTCAGTTATTTTAGCTTTACCCCGGTTAAAAGAAACTAGCGTACCAAGTAAATTTCCGAACTGTCCCAAACTTGTCAAAAAAAATATCGTATCGAAAAAGCAAAGACGAAAAACTTACAGAATTACATGAAATACATTTTCAGACATACATACAGACATGCCAAAGCTTAACCATGTTTTGAACTTTATGTCCAATGTACTTAAAAACTTAAAAATAGAGTACGAAAATGTTTCACAAGGAATTGAATTTATTTCTGATCAACTTAAGTTGCGAACATTATCAAAAGAACGTTATAGATATTCCACTACCACTATGGTTTTTTGTTCAATTTTATATACAATTAGTCCTCATGCATATACCTAGATATTTACAAAATCGTGAACCTATAATTTTGCCCCATCCCCAAACAATCAAAGGAGTCTGTAATGATTTTCTAACTGATCCTCATATTGATGAGAAGAAAACTTTTTTAACATATATTATGCACAAAAATCTTTAAATATCTAAAGGACCAAGACAAATATGTTAGTTTACTAATGGATGAAATCTACATTGATCCATATTTAGATTATAAATGTGGTAATTTTGTAGGAGCTGCAATAAATAATTCGATTTGTTAGCGACATCTGCGTATACATTTATGATTACTAGCATTTGTTCAAATTTTGAAGAAGTTGTTCATATTGCTCCTGTGTCTAAAATTAATCACGAATTGCTTTTTAGTTTTCTTAAAACAATTAACCATCTAGACTCTAACAATTAGACACATGTAATCTTGACTGTATTTCGAAACAGTTAACAGTTAACCATTTAAATTATTCTCTACCTGTGTTTTTCATAGATTTATGCCGTAATATCTTTGTTTAGTTTGATCTTTTTATTGATCTCCAAAACTACATTAAAACGATTCCAGACATACCTATCTAAATAACATAAGTATCTCGTAGGCCTCCGTATGGTGACGTCACGAGGCAGCACTGTGTCCTTGTATTAGAGGTGTTGTTGCTTAGGTTGACTGTGATTCAAAATAAATTGGTCACCTCGACAGAGAGCTCAAAGACCGGATACGTCATGTAAAAGTGACATAAGACAAAATAAACCATGGATGCATGCTTTGATGTATATGCGAATACACTATTACATTATAAAAATTGCTCTGATGTCATCAAACTAGATTACAAAACAAATTATTATATTTTTTTCTTTTAGAAATGTCATATTGCCCATTAAACGAATTCTATGAATTCTAGGAAATATATAGAAGACCTTAGCCATATGAGTAACTTAATAAGATAAGAGAGTTCGTTCTTAGCTTTCTGTTGGAAGCACAAGCCTTGTTCGTGGCGCCATCTGTGCTGGGTATGCCCAACACCTTTGGCAGGTTTTAAAGTAGCTCCCTCTTTATGGCCATCCACTAGGATAAGTCTAACAATATGCAATAGGATAAGTCTAACAATATATGTCCCTGACTATTGAAGGCGGTCAATTTAAATAGAATAAAAATGAATTTTGTAATGTCATACTAGAATGAATTTAGGCATAGGTATGCATTGAAAATTATTATCACTGATATAATATTTTAACTAATTTCTGCTAAAAACAGGTTTAAACAGTGGTAGTTTTCAATATATTACCTACATTAATTTTGTTATGGATAGCAAAATGAAGCATTTGTGAACACACACAACTGTGAATTATTATTAGTAAAAAACATTTGCGTTTACTTAAAAAATAAAAACCAGCTGTAAACACAAATTAAAGTTACACTTACCTCCTCTTGATTTAAATTATATTTAAAAAATTACTTATATGTAAAATTTATGTATGGTTAGAGTTGAATTAAGTACATCTTTATTTTATTGTCTTCAGCTTACAGAAATTGACAAGAATTAATGTGTTGTAACATATTTTTCCAAAATGTGTGCCGAATTATTAAAATGCAAGATTTTAGTGAACTATGTTTATTTAACTGAATTATATGAGAATTTAAATAATCAAAGAGGTTGTTAATATTATTATCCAACACAAATTCTCCTACATTAATAAATGCCTCAACAGGCAATCCAGTACTGGGATGACTGAGCATGATCGCAATCTTATGAGCTGCATATGCACTTAATGTTTGTAAACCTTTGTAAAACAAATTTTGTAAACTTTGGATGCGTTTGGTTTTGTCGATTTCATAACCCTTATTGATTGATTATTTATGAATACTTTATATCTGAACATACACTGGCGGATAAAATTAACGCAACACAAAAAAATTTGCCCAACTTTGTAATACATTATATTTTGAACCCGTCGCCTAATTTATATCATCTTTTTTTTAAATTGTAGGAAATTCTGTAGTGAATTCGCTGAACTTCACAGTTCAGCAGTTTTAAATTTGTTGTTTAATCAAAAAATTACATACATACAGGCTATACCAATGACGATAGTTTTTTTCTCGAACATTGAAACACTCTATGGGACATATCAGACACAAATACTGTAAACCATAATTGATTATTGCATAGCCTAATGCTTTCTTAACTTTTCTTTTTTTTATTCGCTTTGATATCACCATTTTTAATGAAAATATAGAGATTTTAAAATAATCATTTTTTCAAGTTTACCAAAGCTTTGGCCTCTGGTAAAAAATTTGGTAGAAAATTAAAAGTAGGCTTAGAGAAAAAAACAATGAAAATTAATAAGTTAATTAACTGCGAGAAGGATTTGTTACCAGCACAAACCTTCACGCACAGCTATAATAAGTGCCGTCCATTATGTTAAAGTTAGTGCTAAGACAGTAATCAGGAGACTCCAAGAAAGTAATCTTCATATACGAATTTCAGCTACAGGACCCACTCTTAATGCAGAGCACAGAAGAGCTAGGTTACAATTTTCTAGGAATATAGAGTGGAATATTGAAGGCTGGGGAAGTGCTATTTACTGATGAATCTAGTGTTTGCCTAGACCTAGTTATAAGAAGGCCAAATGAACGTTACGCACAATGTAACATAAGTCAAACCACTCTCTTCAATGGAGGTTGCGTGATGGTGTGGGGAGGAATTTCATTAAATGCACTTACAGAATTGTTACCAGTACATGGAGGTGCACTGAATACCGTATAGCACGCTTTACGCGTTGCTTAGCAACTAATCATTGAAACGTGACTAATGATTTCACCATAAATAGTATAACCAACTTGGTTGGCGAAACGCGCGTCGAGCGAAGTGAAAGTGTTTTGGTGTTTGTGGAAACTACTCCGAGTGTTGCCATTTTATGTTGATAGCAATGGTGAGAGTCATTAGGGATATATCTGATCGTACTGGTATCTTTTGGTATCGTACTGGTATCTAAGAATTCGAGTATTTTACTAGGATTTGGCTCATGTATGTGGATGATATTTTTGCCGTGTTTGACACTAAGATTGTGGATGTAGAAAACTTAATTTCCAAATTAAATAGTCGTTTCACTTCTGTAAAGTTTACATATGAACTAGGAAATAATGGAAACCATTTTTAGATGTCTTAGTAATTAAAAATAGTGACAATAGGTTAGAATTTGATATATATATATATATATATATATATATATATATATATATATATATATATATATATATATATATATATATATATATATATATATATATATATATATATATATATATATATATATATAATATATATATATATATATATATATATATATATATATATATATATATATATATATATATATATATATAAATATATATATATATAAATATATATATATATATATATATATATATATATATATATATATATATAAATATATATATATATAAATATATATATATATATATATATATATATATATATATATATATATATATATATATATTGGATGATGTCGTGGCAGGGATTGAAAGTTCAATTCAATATCTGCCTGATTCATCCAAGGGTCTCGTCAGAGTGGCTTGTAGGAACCAAATTATTAAAAATATAATGACTAACATAGGCAATAGAAAGTCATGCTCAAAGAATCCTAGAAAAACTAGACTGTTTTTATTTAAAAGCAGATAAAGGTAATAAGGTTGTTATTTTAGATAAAGAGGACTATTATGAACGGGTAAACAACCTAATTAGTAATGGTCCTTATAAAGAACTTACTAGAAACCCTTTACCAAGAATGACCACTGAAATGAAAAATGTCCTCAAATCATGTAACAACCTTATTACTCCACCTGTTAAGAATGGGTTACGTGTGTCTAACCCTACTGTACCTAGATTGTATTGTCTACCAAAAATTCATAAGCCAGGGAAGTCGGTGCGTCCAATAGTATCGTCTATTGGATCTCCGACTTACCACTTATCAAAATGGTTGACTAAGGAATTTTAAAGTTTGCCCATTGCACAGCCTAGTTTTTCAGTTAAAAATTCGAATGATTTCATTGATAAGGTCAAGAATATTCAATTGCAAGAGGGTGAAATTTTGATTTCCTTTGATGTTTGTTCATTATTTCCTAGTGTACCAATTCCACAGACCTTGGACTATCTTGAGGATTTACTCGAATTATAAACAACTATAGAAGAGAAGTAATAGAAGAATATATAAACCTTACAAAAATTTGTATGAAACAAAATTGCTTCCGTTTCAATGACAAGTTTTATGAACAACATGAAGGAACCGCAATGGGTAACTGTTTATAGCCTTTCATTGCTAATGTCTTCATGAGTCGTTTTGAAACTGAAGCAAAAGAAGAATTCGAGTATTTTCCTAGGATTTGGCTTAGGTATGTGGATGACATTTTTGCCGTGTTTGACACTAAGATTGCGGAAAACTTCATTTCCAAATTAAATAATCGTATATGTGGTATATGTGGTATATATATATATATATATATATATATATATATATATATATATATATATATATATATATATATATATATATATATATATATATATATATATATATATATATATATATATATATATATATATATATATATATATATATATATATATATATATATATATATATATATATATATATATATATATATATATATATATATATATATATATATATATATATATATATATATATATATATATATATATATATATATATATATATATATATATATATATATATATATATATATATATATATATATATATATATATATATATATATATATATATATATATATATATATATATATATATATATATATATATATATATACTATTTTTTATTGCCAATAATTTTTTTGCCAATGCGCATTTTGTAGTAGTTTTGCCGCATTGTGACTTGCTATTTATGCTTGGCATCTATTCGTTCCCGAATACTTTTGCCGGCTGTGATGGTTTGATGATAGCGTTGTTCTGTGACTTTCCGTTTTCCGAGTTGTATTGCTTTTTGTGGTTGCGGAATATTTATAGGATAGGAGGATATTTGCAGGTGTTCTATATCTATATTTAGTTGTTAATACTACATTAGAAAGCAGGGCTTTTGCCCTGCATTAGCATTAGCTTTTGCGCTTTCAATTCCCAACACAAAGTACGCCATTTCCGATGATGACATAATTGTCGCTTTAAAGCGGCAATAGTGTCAATTCCCGCTCGCTTCTTTATTATAAATTCCTTAGCAGGCGCTTGTCAGTCAAAAATGACACATGAGAAATGTAGCTAACAAAAAAAAACTTATAAAAATCGGTTCATATATAAACATATGTCAAATACATACAAGAACAGGTAAATTTCTTTCGCAAGCGGCAATGCAGTACTTTGCGCTCTTAACACACAAATAACTATAACATATGTTAATTCGATTTTTGGGCACCCTTTTATATTTTATATTTTACTATTATACGTTTGTTGATGGCGTCTTTTTGGTTCCGTTTTTTCTTTTTTATTGTTTCTTTCTATTTTTGTTTTATTGTTTATCTTTTTCTGTTCCTTTTCTCTTTTTTGTATTTTTTTGTTTATTAATTTTTTCTGTATATATTTTGTTAATTTTGGGGTAATAGGGACGCTATTGGGTGTATATGTAGTTAAGGGAGGGATGTGGTTGGTATGGGTGTTAAGACGATGGAAGAAGCCAGGTATTATTTTAGTCATTTAGGGTGGACATGCCAGTTATTTGGTGAAGTGTAGTGGTTTTAACTTTATCTCTAAGTCTAGTCTATCTCTAAGTCTAGTATCTAGTGTTTGTTATTAATCTTAAAATATTATAACACTCGGAGTAGTTTCCACAACGACCAAAACACTTTCACTTCGCTCGACGCGCGTTTCGCCAACCAATTTGGCATCATCCGGAGACGTTTAAAACTAATCAAACTAAAAAATCTACCGTATTTATACTATTTTCATGGTGACGTCACTAACTATATCACCGTGAAATTTACGCGTGACTAATCACGCTTTAATGATCGGTTACTAAGCAGCGCGTAAAGCGGGCTATACGGTGTGATATCGCCGTGAAATTTACGCGTGACTAAGCACGCTTCAATGATCGGTTGCTAAGCAATGCGTAAAGCGGGCTATACGGTATAGGTCCCTTGTCGCTATTCATACTACGTTTACATTTTACAATTTCTATGCTCTCAAATTCATCCAACTGTCTATTATTGGTCACATTTCTAACTAATCTTAAATTACTAATATCTATTCTATGATTGTTGCCAAAAGCATGTTGTGCAACACTAGACTTATCTGTTCTTCCATATTTTAGATGAGCCATATGCTCTTTAAATCTGGTGTTAATTGATCGTCTCGTTTGTCCAACATATTTTCGATCACAATTATTACAACTAATTTCGTAAATCCCATTTGGAACAATTTTATCCTTTGGATTATCTAAAAGTTGTAATTTTTTACTCGACGAATAAATCGCTGTTATACCCAAGTTTTTGAATACCTTACTCAAACCACGAGTAAACCGGGGTTCGTACGGGGTGGATACAGATTGTGGAGTCTCTATATCCTTTTGAAAGGTCGTAGAATTACGAAGTGTGTCCTTAAATTTACGCTTCCTAATTAGTTTTTCAACTATATCTCGAGGATAACCATTACTCACAGCTATATCTTTAATTAATACTTTTTCTTTTTCAAACCTCTCATTACTGAGAGGGAAACTTAGTAAACGATGGACAAGAAAATTGAAACTTGCCATTTTATGTTGATAGTAGTGGTGAGAGTCATTAGGGATATATCTGATCGTACTGGTATCTTTTCTATATATATCAAATTCTAACCTATTGTCACTATTTTTAAGTACTAATACATCTAAAAATGGAAGTTTTCCATTATTTCCTAGTTCATATGTAAACTTTACAGAACTGAAACGACTATTTAATTTGGAAATGAAGTTTTCTACATCCGCAATCTCAGTGTCAAACACGGCAAAAATGTCATCCACATACCTCAGCCAAATCCTAGGAAAATACTCGAATACTTCTTTTGCTTCAGTTTCAAATCGACTCATGAAGACATTAGCAATGAAAGGCGATAAACATTGCGGTTCCTTCATGTTGTTCATAGAACTTGTCATTGAAACGGAAGCAGTTTTGTTTCATACAAAGTTATGTAAGGTTTATATATTCTTCTATTACTTCTTTTCTATAGTTGTTTAATTCGAGTAAATCCTCAAGATAGTCCAAGGTCTGTGGAATTGGTACACTAGGAAATAATGAACAAACATCAAAGGAAATCAAAATTTCACCCTCTTGCAATTGAATATTCTTGACCTTACCAATGAAATCATTCGAATTTTTAACTGAAAAACTAGGCTGTGCAATGGGCAAACTTTCAAATTCCTTAGTCAACCATTTTGATAAGTGGTAAGTCGGAGATCCAATAGACGATACTATTGAACGCACCGACTTCCCTGGCTTATGAATTTTTGGTAGACAATACAATCTAGGTACAGTAGGGTTAGATACACGTAACCTATTCTTAACAGGTGGAGTAATAAGGTTGTTACATGATTTGAGGACATTTTTTATTTCAGTGGTCATTCTTGGTAAAGGGTTTCTAGTAAGTTCTTTATAAGGACCATTACTAATTAGGTTGTTTACCCGTCATTAATAGTCCCCTTTATCTAAAATAACAACATTATTACCTTTATCTGCTTTTAAATAAAAACAATCTTTTTCGCGCAATCTTTTGATAGTTTTTCTAGGATTCGTTGAGCATGACTTTCTATTGTCTACGTTATTCATTATATTTTTAGAAATTTGGTTTCTGCAAACCACTCTGACGAGACCCTTGGATGAATCAGGCAGATATTGAATTGAACTTTCAATCCCTGCCACGACATCATCCAAAATCTCATCAGAAGGGACTACAGCAAAGTTTAAACCCTTGTTTAGAAGGTCGAAGGTCGTTCTTCTTTATCAAAAGAGTGTGACGAGTGATTTTCCACAATGTTAACGACCTTCCGAGGAACATTTTTTGGTACATTAGTAGTCACTTTTAAATTTTTTATTTTGTGAATACATTTTTTTGATAAATTTCGCGTTGATTGATGAAAACATGTTCCTCTGAAATTCGCACCATTGTTCATAATCTAAATTATTTAACTTAAAAGTAAGCTTCTTGTAAAGATCATATGCTTGTATTTCAAGCATACTCCGTTTACTGTACATATAATTGTTTCTAAATCCAGCCATTTTTGTTTTGCAAATAAAGCAACCTTATTTGAAATATTCGACAATTTGGAATTTTAACTTGAATGAAACTCGGAAAAACAGAATGACGTTTACAGGATTTTAGAAACTAAATATCAGAACCTATTAACCTAATTTTAGTACTGTACTTGCGATAGAGATTCAGTTCCGTTGACCATGAAGTCATCTTACTACTGGATAGGGCTGGAACCTTTGATGTAACTATAACACTCGGCGTCGAGCGAAGTGAAAGTGTTTTGGTGTTTGTGGAAACTACTCCGAGTGTTATAGTTACATCAAAGGTTCCAGCCCTATCCAGTATTAAAATTTTATTTTGAATTACTTGTAGTTGATGCTGTCGTTGTTGTTTGGTTGCCCATGGCTACCAAACAGCAGCCGCGTATGTTAGTATGGGTCTTATGTAGGCTGTGTAGAGTAAAATTGCGGTGGGTGTAGTGGAGTGTAGTATTAGTGTTCCAAGTTTTTGCATTCTTTACTTTGCTTTATTAGTGATTTGATTTATGTGGGTAGTAAAACAGAAGGTTCTTTCAATATTGACTCCGAGATATTTTAAATTTGTTGTTTTTTATGTTAATTTTGTTTTTGTATATAGTGGTGTAACGGTACATTTACGCCACTACGCTACATTTTCACCTTAAAATAAGGCTAGCTATGTACTGTTCTATTTCTTGTTTTCATGTACTTTAGCTACCGATCTAATTGTTTTCGACTCCCTCTTCGATTCTCGATGCTAACGCATTATCGTTGATAAATCCAATCACAGGTTCCTGTGGTGTCGTCTGAGGGTAACCTCGAACACCAGACGGTGTAAGATGGCAGGGTCTAATCGATATAAAAATTAAGTCAGTTCGAATATCGTTCAGGCAGTTTTTTTGGGAAGTTTTTCTCGAGCCGTTAAAAACGACTGATATAGGAAATAGATTTTTGCTCGTGTGAAATTAGATAGCGTGGATACACGTGGTGAGATTTTTCGAGGGTTTAGTGTTTGTGCTGGTGCTATTATTTGTATTAGTTGAAGCCTCTCATCCTTTTAAATAATGGGATAATTAGCCCGGACATATTTTGGACGTTCCAGTTTTGGCGTGTATGGTTTCTCTTTCGGAGACGCGCTTCTTAGGTCCTGGAATTCCAAGCCGCTTCAGCGGGATCTATCACATCCTTCACACCACGATAGATACACCTTCGTTTCATATTGTGTATAGTTCACATGTACCATCCTCTGCCGCTATCCACAACCACCATATCGGGGTGCAATTGAGAGGAGAGTTAGTAAAAGAAACCCTCTATCCATCGAGGTAACTATTATTTGCTAATGTTTTTATTTAGAAATATTCATGGTTTAAACATTTGATTTGGAGATTTTTACGTATATATGTATGTGTGTATAGTGTACATATTTGTACATACACTTTCCTTGGGAGAGATGCTTACACCTTTTTCTTCTATTTTAGGTTTTTTTTGGGATTCTTTTTTATTTCTTATTTATTTGGGAGTGTGTTTATGAGGACTGGTCTGGTTCAGTCGTCCATTGATGCTATAAGGGTCTTATACGCCTTACTTGACTGCTGTGGGGACTCCTGCTTCCTCTACCAAGTTGGCCGCATGCCGCAGCTGCCGTACGTCCCATCGTTGCTACTATCCACTGGGTGACTGCTGACCAGCTAGTTGTTGCATGCTCATATTATTCATAATTTGTTTTAGTCATTTTTGCATAAGTTTTTTTTTGTTACTAGCTTATTATTAGGTACATTTTTGTTGTTGTAGCTTTCATTTTTAATATTTTTTTGCCAATTTTTAGTATTATAAAATTTCAAAATAGTGCATAATCACAGAGAGCACGTGATTTGTGTTTGATTTGGTTTCTCAGTGATTTTAATATGATTAATTTAGGTATAGGTATATGTTAATTTTTGCCGCCTTGCATGGCTACGTGCTGCTGTTTTAAGGTATTTTATCGCTTATAAGTATTTTTTTTGGCTTTGGTATAGACCATTGCTTTTTTGTACATTTTATGTTTTTTGTATTTTATGCAATAAACCTATGTATAGATAGAAAAAAAAGGGGTACTATCTGACTTTTTTTAAAAAAACGACAACTTAACCGGGTTAGTCTTGGTTCAACTTACTAGTAAGGTAGTGGTAGCGAGAACTAAGTGGCGATCACAAATTACATCTTTCTTTTTAACCCGGCCCGTCTCCACTGCAGCTGGCAGGCCGCTGCCTCTACTCACAATTTTTTTTAAGGGTAAGTGATTATAGTAGCTTTTGATGTGAATCAGGCCATCATACATAATATTAATTTGGCACGCCACAGTGGCCTTAGGTGGTTCTTTTTTTCTTGTGAATATTACGATTTGCGTTTTTTTTCATTCGTCTTTAGTCCCCATTTTGTGTAGTACGTTACTGTATTGTCTGTGTGCTGTTGCATGAGTCTTAGTAATAGTGGCAGGCTCGTTGTCTTTGCCACTGTGCCTGTGTCGTCTGCACATAACGCAACAGTAGTTCTTGGGTCTGTAGGGTTAGGGAAATCGTGTGTGTAGATGTTAAATAGAGTCGGTCCTAGTGATGAGCCTTGTGGTACACCAGATAGTACTGGGCGAGGTTGGGAGATATCCTTTTGGACTACTACTACGAATTGGTTAGAAATGGTTAGAAATGCATGATTGTATAATATTTATTATACGAATCGGATATTTTTGCGAGGTGTAGTTTATATAGCAGTCCGGTATGCCACCAGACTGTGTCAAAACGCTTTCTCGAGGTCTAGGGAGACAACCCCTATGTATTGACCTCGATTCAGGTTGGTGGTGATGTGTTCGCCGATGCGAAACAGCTGTTGGTCGGTGGAGTGTTGGGGTTGGCATCCGTGTTGGAGTTCGGTCATGACTTTATGTGTCACTGAGAAATCCAATACTTGGGATAGGATGAGGGTGTACTAGTTTTGATTTTAGTCTGTATGCATCAATAAACGCATCAATGAACGAATATCAATTCTATATATTCAATAACTTTCCGAGAAAATAGTATCAGTCTTGCAAAATACAACATAAATATTTGTCATAAAGCGCAGGATCTCCTAAACCAACTATACACACCTTTAAAAAGTAAAACTCTTCTCGTGTAACAACTGTAATGGTATCTACACTGGCGGACATAAAAAGTGGCGCACGTAGATTTTGACCCAAATTTGATGTTCAATATCTTTTAAACCAGCCTATCGATTTTGATAATTTTTTTTTGTTTGAAAGGGCGATTTTTGCAGATGACTATTTTGTAATTGCCTTTCCATAAAAAATGTATTTTTTAATATGTACAGCCTTTAAAAATCGATTATGATTTTGACACGAAATTTGATTGTCGCTGTGGAGTGAAATTTTATTTGTATTGAATTCTTAGGTTGGTCACGGTGTTTACCATTCCTTTTACAATATTCTCTTTTTGAATCACCTCTCTAGCCCCTTCAGCAACCAAGATGCGACATTTTAGATGAAACGGTGTTATTAAGTTTGATATTCAACAAGGAGGCCGTGGAGCTGAAAATGTCTAAAAAGTTCATCGTTTAAGAAATGTTTAGCGTTTTCGATTACGGACGCTGAAATAATTGTTACTTACAAGTACAAACAACATCGAAAAGAAATAACAAACAAAGAATTATTCGACATTTTAGTAAAACGACTGTAATTATTAATGATTAAAACAATAAACTTAAAAAATAACTGAACAAACTAACTAATAACCAGTATTTCCTCCTCTGGCTGCTATAACAGCTTCCATACGCCTAGGCATGCTTTCGATCAAATTTGTGATAGTGATTTGAGGGATATTGTCCCATTCTTCTGTCAGAGCAATCCTCAATTCATTTAGATTCTCTCAGAAATTGTGTTATCATCACTGCTGTATGCGGTCGTGCATTATCTTGCATTAAGAGGAATTCTTCGCCAATGTAAGGTGCAAATGGGACATGTTCATTCAAGATCTCTATGTATCTAACTGCATTTAGAGATTGCCGTGGTGGAAACACAAATAATTCTGTACGGGTATCGCTGGTAATTCCACCCCATACCATTAGTGAACCACCGCCAAAATTCTCCCTTTCACTGAACATACCATCCTCGTATCACGCCTTCTCCAAAGCCTCCGACGCCTGTCTACTGATCTCAACGTGAATCTTGATTCGTCAGTGAATAAAACTTGAGACCATTGCAACTCATTCCAAACAAGATGAATTCGAGCAAAATCCAAACGAGCTACTCGATGTCGTCGAAGTAATCGCATTCCAATAGCAGGTCTTCTTGCGATAAAACCAAGACTCCTGAATCTTTTTTTTTCTTAATCGTTTCTTAAATTTTGGTTTTGTGATCACAACTGTTTGATAGGGAGTCCTCCATATTTGCAGACCAATAAATCGATCGTCATTATTTTGCATAATCCTGGAACCTGGACGTCTGCTGTATTGACCCGTTTCTCGGTAGCGCTGGATCGCTCTTCGGACAGTTGTTTCTGGTAGACCAACAATACGAGCTGTATATCTTTGACTCCTTCCATCTTCTACCAAAGTCACAACTCTAGCTACTTCAATTGGACTAATTTGCACTGGCATGTTCTTTTAGAACGTTAACTGAATTATTTTTTTTTCACGAGAATTTCAACTGAATCTTTTGACGTTTCAGTGTTAACCGTTACCATAGTCTCCTTGTTAAATATCTAACTTAATAACACCGTTTCATCTAAAATGTCGCATCTTCGGTGCTGAACGGGCTAGAGAGGTGATTCAAAAAAGAGAATATTGAAAAAAGAATGGTAAACACCGTGACCAACCTACGAATTCAATAAAAATAAAATGTCACTCCACAGCCACATTCAAATTTCGGGTCAAAATCATAATCGGTTTTTAAAGGATGCACATATTAAAAAATATATTTTTTACGGAAAGCCAATTACAAAATAGTCATCCGCAAGAATCGCCCTTTCAAACAATTAAAAAATTATTCAAAAAAAAAACAAGATATTCAAGATATTCAAGATATTGAGGATATTTAAGATATTTAAGATATTTAAGATATTTAAGATATTTAAGATATTTAAGACATTTAAGATATTGAAGATAGTGAAGATATTTAAGATATTTAAGATATTTAAGATATTTAAGATATTTAAGATATTTAAGATATTTAAGATATTTAAGATATTTAAGATATTTAAGATATTTAAGATATTTAAGATATTTAAGATATTTAAGATATTTAAGATATTTAACATATTTAAGATATTTAAGATATTTAAGATATTTAAGATATTTAAGATATTTAAGATATTTAAGATATTTAAGATATTTAAGATATTTAAGATATTTAAGATATTTAAGATATTTAAGATATTTAAGATATTTAGATATTTAAGATATTTAAGATATTTAAGATATTTAAGATATTTAAGATATTTAAGATATTTAAGATATTTAAGATATTTAAGATATTTAAGATATTTAAGATATTTAAGATATTTAAGATATTTAAGATATTTAAGATATTTAAGATATTTAAGATATTTAAGATATTTAAGATATTTAAGATATTTAAGATATTATTTAAGATATTTAAGAAAATAAAAACCATCAATGGTAGAAAAAATTTAAAAAACAAACCATAGCCAAATCTACCATAATATTATATAACATTGTCCTCCCCCGCCTCCTAAAGTAAACCCTTTCCACAAAAGTTTTAATTATCATTAATTATTGATTACATGGCATTGGTATGGTGTGTCCATACCAATGCCATGTATCAATAATTCATACTACCTCAGATTTCCTGCTAAATTAGATAGCAAACAAAATTTCTATGAACAACGCAGAAACCTGTAGTTTCAAAGATAATTCAAACACGTATGGACTAAAATCAAAACTACTATGACGGAATCGTCAGAAGCGACTGTGCACAATATACTGAAAATTCTCTAGATCTAGGGAAAATATGCACAATATGGCAACACCGTACCCGACGATGTGGCAACATCGCATCTGGGGGTGCCAGATACAATCCGCCAAGGGCGAGGGCCCCAACCCTCTAGGACTTCAAATAACCGAGATACCCCCTAGCTCCATTTACAATAGTTCCGGTATAACAACATGTGGACTACCCCCTGTAGATGCCTTGTAAACAATCTTGAATGGGAAGGAATAATTGAGAACCATAGACGTATTAATACGTATTGGCCGATCCAAGATCTTTCTAACGGCACGTTTGCCAGGCTTCCTGTGAAATTCACTTGAATACCGTAAGAGATGTTCAAATAATTTGACAATTTCAACGAATCTGATTAATTTTAATACTAAAATGTTATTTAAAACATCTTCTTGGCAAAAGTAATCTATTGTATTGCCTTATGGCGTTAATAATATATGGTGAAAACCATAGACAACCGAAAATGTACTGTGCCTTGAGATATAAATCTCAACACCGGCAACGTCGTTTGATGAATTTTACTCGAGTTTTACGACAATGTCTATTTATTAATGGAAAGAAATTTGCGAGGTTGCCGCAACGCCACAGCTTGTACTTGTGTTTTCTTAAGTGTATTCTACGAATCTTTGTATTTTTTGCGATTCAGGTGAACAATAAGTGTGTAACTATGGTGCATTCTTGTATAGTTACTTCTTGTATAATATAGTAGTGTAAAAGGGTGGATCATTTAAGTCCGGAATATGTTACTTTTCATCGGTAAGTAATGTAAGTATTTTTAAGGTTACCTACGGCTAAGTATTAACGGCGTGGCTTGGCCAGGGGCGGCGTTGACTCTAAACAAACTTTTTATATTGCTGCAATAATTAATCAATCATTATTTAATTAATTTTCATTATGTAATTTATATGGTACATAATCAATATGTGCGATATTTATTTAAAATTATTTTTATTCTGGTGATGCAAAATATTATTTCCATCTCCATCTATGTATGTTGTTGAATGACCACCATATTCCATTGGTCAAGTTGGCATTGAAAAATTTTTTCAAAATACGTATTTATTATGAAACAAAAAAATAGAAAACAATAGGCGAAATAGAATAAGAAGTTTGAATACAAAACTCATATTATTTAGGAATTAATAGATTCAATAATTATAGTAGGTTTGATTAACAAAGTTTGATTTACTGTGTTGTTTGTATATAGGACACGGAGTTTGTAAATTTTAGAAACTTTGATTTTTTTATGGAACTGTTTAATATGCTCAGTCTATAAAATGTTGCTTTTATTTTATTATTTATATTTATAGTAGTTCATGTTGACTTTAGTATGATATACATTTATGAATTTTGTAAATCCCAAAAGTATGTTGTGATTTTGTTTTAGTTATAGTATTTTCTTATGTTATTCTAATGAAAAATCTAGACGGTTTTCCATTTCTTAGTTTAAATACAGCACCCATATTATTAGGATTGTTGCATTTATAATAGGTCGAGTAACAGCTTTACTTTATAATAACTTAATTTGAATGTATGAATAAAATTCTTAAATATATGATGTCATTTAATTATATGACAGATGTAAGCAATATTGACACAAATGTTGTATTCCTCCTAAATACCATGTTCACATTCCAGAAGAAGGTGATGACGTGTCTATGTCACATATGCTACAATGCAGAAAATTATGAGATTTCAGAGAATGAAGACATTGAAAATGAACAATGTGAATTTGACGATGAAAAAATTTAAAACGAGGAACAGAAAGAATAAATAGACAGACTTTAGTTGTTTCAACAAACACGCAAGGAAAATTTTTACTAAGTGGTCAGACACCTATTAAAGTGTCTTTTTTTTATAGAATTTAAATTATTTACAATGTGTCCAATAACTAATATTAAACCGTCCACTAACTAACAAATCCGTCCAATAACTGTACTTTTTGCATTAAAATTATAAATAAATTTCTACAAAACACATGACAGTTTTATTGCAGTTACTAACTATTATCTTAATGTATACGAATTAAACTATGCTCTGAATGTTTTCTATTTTCATTTGATTTATTGCAACGTTCAGATACAGGGTATTCACTATTTTTCTTATGTAACTATGCAGTTTACCCTAACTCATTCATTAAAGATAAGTAGACACGCCACTGGATGGGCTTTGATCACACGAAGTGGCGTTGCCGAAAGGACACCGCCGCAGAATGGTCTTCCATTTTCTCTCTCGCACTCATTTTTTTAAGAACAATAATCGGCTCTTCCAGCGTTTTATGAATGAACCGTTGGATCTCCCCATATTAATATGTCTATGTTGATAACAATCTAGAATGCGATAACAATCTAGAATATTCAAGAAGCTACTAGACCTTTCCAGAACCTTGAAAATAGTATATAAGGGCAAGGCGATCGCTTCATTCGTTAACACGGAAGTGGTAGAATGCCATAGCAAATCAGCAAATTCACGTACGGATTGATTAATTCGTTAGTCTAGTTCAAGCGGTCTTAGAGACAAGATAAAGTAACAAGTAATTGAATGTGTTCAGTAGTGATGACAGTATCATCGCAAACAGTTGCAATCTGCTGTGTTTGGAAGTTAATAACGTGTATTTGGATTCTGGACAGTACCCACTTATTTTACGAACTCAGTGGCGTAACACTACTACAAAATGCACATTGCACATAAAACAAAATAATACATATCATCGTAATCTTCAAAAATCGACGATATGAATAAATGAAAAACAGAATTGCATAAACCAAAACATCACACTCAACAATATAGTTAAACAAAACAATATTTTTAAATGTAAATTCGTCTAGGTACGAACTTGTTTTCGATAAAATTTTTAATAATAGATACTAATAAATATAACATTTCCTCAATATTGTATACTTTTTTTAAGCTAAATGTAATGTTTTACTGTGTTGTTTGTCCTACAAAAAAATTGAAAAACTGAGGCGAAATGTCATTTAACAATAAGACTTTATAATTCATATTCCTTATTCTTCCAAATGCCACCATAACCTTAAGAAACCGACCAAATAAAAACAGACTTCTTAACAACTTCTAAGAGACTTCTTAACTTAAAAACAGATTTCTTATAATGAATATTACTTACTCATAGAACTCCTCAGCGGGCGTCTGACTGACATAGGGCTTACTTTGGTTCTGCTTATATTGGGAAGGTAACCAACAATTTTTTGTATTCCATCTATGGTTGCAATCATCCCATGGCTGTTTTGCCCTGAATGATGTAAGGAAATAGTAAATTCCGTAAGCTATTATAACACTGTAGTATGTAGACATTAGAAAGGATATAATGACACTGCCTAAACCGGTTCCTGTAAGAAGAAACATAATTAATAATCTGATGATTTAATTATGAAAATAATGCTATCAATAGTTATTTAACTAACTAGGGTATTAATAACAGCAATCAATAATTGAGGTTATTTAACACTAGAGAAGATAATTATCGCGATTATTAACTAACTCTTAATATATGTGATGGCAAAATTCCGTCGACTGTATTTTTATAAAATGGTATGGTGGCCCACATGGGTGGCTTCAAAAGATGGAGGGCATTACTGGGGACCTCCTGGTTCCCGTGGCGTCGTCCTCTGGTGCTCAGGGGCGTCGCTATGGCGTCGCGACCGCAACAATGTGATCGATTTTTGACACACGGCGTCTTGATTTGCATATATTTAATTTTATGTATGTTTCAAATAAGCATTACAACGGCTCTTATCTCAGAGGTTGGTAAGTGGGTTCGTTAAATGAATCAAAGCTCCTAGTACACGATTCCGTTTTTTATTAAAATTATACAAAGGCAAGGTTAGTTACTAGAAGATTGGCAGGTACCAGGTACGTAGATTGGCAGGTACCACGAGGCTAAGCTAGTTCACACACCGGGCCATTCCAACAGCGCATGCGCGAGTTGCGCGTCTATCGCAAAATTAATTTGAAATAAAAGAATACAGAATACATATAACCTATCATCGTCGCTGCCATCCATCTGCCATCATTCTGCGTGATACTTTTTAGCGATTACCACGTGAGTTATTAAAAAGTGCCCTCAGAATTTCGATTGCGATTTATTAGACACATTAGAGCACATTGAAATTACTGTATGTATAACATTATATATACCTATATTATTGTATATACTCCACATTATTGTAAGTAGTTACCTACTTAAATTTCATAAAACATATCTAATATATAAGTAGTAATAGATATTTTATGTGTTATAATTTTAGTATTCATCATGGAT
>CAXKVY010006094.1:0-20000 GCA_964058915.1 Tetropium fuscum
GATAAGCAAGTGTACAAGTGGGGAACGCGGGGTTTTAGTCACTACTTGTTGCATTATAAATGCAATAGGTAACACCATACCCCCCGCCATGGTATTCCCACGGAGATATTTCAAGCCACATATGTTGCAGGGAGCTCCCCCAGGAACATTGGGGCTTGCTAATCCAAGTGGATGGATGACAAGCAAATTATTTTTAGATGTGATGTTCGATCAACAACCCTGCATTGCTTATCATGGACAACCATGAAAGCCATCTATCTGTAGACTGCATAAATTTGGCAAAGGAGCATGGGGTCACTCTTTTAACCTTACCACCCCACTGTTCAAATAAACTACAGCCCTTAGATGTTTCCATTTATTTCCCCTCCAAATCTTTCTATAATAGTGCTATAGATTCTTGGTTGCTGTAACATCCGGGAATACCCATAACAAAGCTGAGTGTGTGGGTGTTGCCTTTGAAAGGTCTATGACTCTGGCCAATATAAAATCCGGTTTCAAAATTCACACTACCGCATCATCGTCATCAGAAGCCACAGCACCACCTCCGACACGAAATATTGAGAATGTGAATAACATATTCGAAGAAGAATTTACCAGACCATCACCAGAATGAACAGGAATGCAAAAAACGAGAAAGTTCAGATATAAGAAATGAAAAACAAAATTTTATTTCACCTGATATCCTTCTTGGATATCCAAAAGCAAACCCTAGAAAGAAAACTCAAAATAGGTCCAGAAAGGGAAGTAGCAAAATTGTTACTGATACACCGGAAAAACTGGCAATAGAAGAAAAGCAGAAAGAAAAAGAGAGAAAGAACAGTCTTAAGAAATGCTGATGCAGAATCTTTCGTATCAGATGTTTCTTCAGACAGGTGGGACCCTTTCGAGGATACCTAAATTTGACCAAATTTTTAAAGATAATAAAAATAACATAGTTCTGATGAAAAATCTTATAGGGGTTAAAAAACAACCCTTCCACCTTGTAACAATATCTCAAATTGTCATTTTATTAGCGACAGTTGTCCGCCAAATTTCATTCTTACAAGTTCTTCCATAGTGGAGAAAATAAATAAAAACAACCCCTACCCCTTTTTTAACCCAACTGCAGAGGGCTGTAACTTAGAGGTAAAGAGCTTTGGGAAAATAAATTATATGACACATCCCTCTTAAATTTTGACGAACATTCACCTTTTAAAATCTTTCGCATAAATTTAGAAAAACCATGTACCGTAAACTGGGGTTACGTTGCGCTCGTAGGTGTTACTTTGCACCATTGTCAAAAAGAGTTTAATTTTATTTTCACACTTAGCCTCAATGCGTATACAATCAAACACACTACAGTGTTTTGAAGATTGCCTGTGCAGTTAGGATGAACGTGCGCATGATCGTCCTAGGTGTCTTCCAAGTAAACAACGGGCCATTGGCCAAGCAGCCAAGTGGCGACAAGAAAACGGCCTGTTTCCTTATCTGCAAAATTTAGTGAGTGCAACGATTTCTGTTCATTTCTGTCCACCTAAGTATTTATGTACTAGTTTATTTGTCCTTTTATTACAATATTTTATATGAAATTATCTTTCATAAATGATAAATAATACAGTTTTATTTTTTATGTCTGGTCGGGTCATTTTTAACATGTTTTGGGGTTACTTTGCTTCGTGGAGGAAAGTATCCCCAAAGTATATATTATTGGTTTTTATAGCTGTTACTTATATTATTTTTGGTTGTAACTACCATAAGAACGTGCTTTTTTTATTACAGAAATGCCAAGAACATATAAACGTTAAACCTTGCAAAAATGCTTGGACGAAATCAGAAGAGGTGAAATTTCACATAGAAAAGCTGAAAAAAAATATTAGATATCAAGGAGAACAATTATAAATAAACTAAAAAAAACATACAAGAAAACCAGGAAAACAACCTATATTCACTTCCGATGAAGAACAATGTTTTGTTAAGTGCTTGATTTCTTTGGGCGAGTATGGGTTCCCTATAGACTCCGGTGAGTATGGGTTCCCTATAGAAAGGGAACCCATACTGGATAAGAGCTTTTATAACTAGGCATCCAGAAATTTCCGTACGTTTTGCAGAAAATGTCAAACGCACACGAGCGGCAGTGGATGAGGCTATGTTAAAAAGCTTTTTTGGAAATTTGCCAAATGAAATAAAGGACGTTCCTCCCACAAATTTGTGGAACTTCGATGAAACGAATGTAACAGACGACCCTGGGAAGAAGAAAGCCCTTGTTAGGAGAGGAGTTAAATATCCAGAGCTTATTCGAAATGCTTCAAAAACATCCTTTCCCGTAATGTTTTGCGGAAATGCTGCTGGAGAATTTTTGCCGCCATACGTAGTTTATCGGGCTACTAACATGTGGACTACATGGAAGGAGAATGGTCCCAAAGGGTGCCGTTACAATGTTAGTTCCTCTGGATGGTTTGATGCAAATATATTCACGGACTGGCTCCAATCTCAGATGATACCTAGAATAAAAAAACTAGAAGGGAAAAAAGTTATAATTTGTGATAACCTGTCTTCACATATGCTCTCCAACTGTGTCGCGATAACGAAATACAGTTAATTTGTCTTCCATCCAACAGTACCCACTTAACATAGCCACTGGATGTGGCATTTTTTAGGCCCTTAAAAATAGCCTGGCGAAACGTCTTATAAGACTGGAAGGACACTTCCGAAGGTATAAGAAACATAAATATTCAGAAAGAGAACTTTCCATCATTGTTATCGAAGGTAATCGATATTATTGCGCCGCAAGCCGAAGCCAATTTAAAAGCTGGTACTTGTGATCCAGATATAGTTCAGTCAGAGTTTCTTAAAATGCTTGAGGCAAGAAAGAAAGTCTGAAGTTACTAGCATTATAAAGCACCGCAGAAAAAAAATGAACATTCCAGCTGGAAAAAGTGTTTGTGCCGATGAGCCCTTAGTTACCGAAGATATTGTCGTTACTGAAGATGGAGAGATTCTTCTAGACCAGCCCACTGCTTCTCACTGTATACGAGAGAACGACATGGTTTTTGAAGACAACTCTTCAGATGACATAGATTTCCAAGGGCTTGCCAGAGAAGAAGAAAAAGAAAACCAATTTGTGAATTTTTTAGAAGGCAAAACATCTCAATCTCACAAATCATCTGCAAACAATTTTGCAGATGTGGTCAGGGAGGTAAGACGTGTTGTGGTATTTTCATATGAAGGGCAATTATACCCTGGTCAAATTGTTGCTTTTGATGATGAAAACGTTACCATTAATTCGATGGAAAAGTCCCTCAAGATGTGGACATGGCCTTCAAAAAGGGATGCGTTAAATTACTCGTGGCCCGATGTCTTAGGCTCAATTAATCCCCCGAAGCAAGTTTCTAAAAGGGGTACTTTCTCTGTCCCGGATTTAATATATTTTTTTAATTGATTTTTGACATTCCGTTTGTTATTTTTATATGTTTCATACAATATATTTCAAGTTTTTTTTATTAATATAACATGCTATTACTTATTTTGTAATAAAAAATTACTAAGATTATTTTTTAAATTCATTATTTGCACAGATGTGATCCTTGGAGTAAACTTAATAAATTGCCCAATTAACATTGCTCTACTTCTTGAAATACAGTAGTTATAATGCAAATTTTCCATTGGAGCAAAGTAACCCCGACCTATGGGAAACTTTGCTCCACTCCACCATGTATTTAAATTATATTAGATCGCATATACAAGTACCATGCAAAACAAATTTATTTCTATCGATTTTTAATTTATGTTTATGCAATTCTTAAAATTACTTTTAAAAGTGTAGCAAAGTAACCCCAGTTCACGGTATATTACTATAGTAGAAGGTTGCTGGACCTACTACACTATTATATCTACTATACCTATTATACCTATTATATCTACTATACTATTAGTATAGTAGAAGGCGTACGGATAGATCTCCGGAAAATTTTACTGAAAAAAATGGTACGCCAATGTTTTTTTAAAAACAAAAACTATTTATAGAATCCTTGTTCAATTTACAACAGAAAAAGGCTCTTTACTTTTTTTCATTTGACACACCGTTCGACAGTAAAAAATTAAAATTCTTTTACCAACTGGAATTCAAACAAATTTGAATCTGTCGTAGTAGGCCATGAAACAAAAAAGACTACTACTGCCAGTGTCTTTGCATTTTATAATGACAGTTAATTGAATTGTGTCAGGTAATTTAATTTCGAGTTATTGTTAACATTGTTATTAGAGTGTTGTGTAAGTATTAATCTGAAAAATTCTTTTTCTAAAGACGAATACGCAGATATTCTTTTTTGCTACGGATTGTGTGATGGAAATGCAGAAGAGGCAGTTCGTGAATATCCTAGACGCTATCCAAATAGAAGAGTTCCATATGCTCGCGTTTTCATCAGAACACATCAGAATTTTCGTAACTTTGGCCTGCGTGTTAATAACGAACGGAACAGACACCGTCGATATAATATTCAGAATAATCGTATACTACGTACTTTTGATAACAATCCGAGGCTGAGCTTTCGGAAGGCGGCTCAGTACCTTCACATTCCTAAGTCTAAAATATTACGAACATTGCGCCCTGGTGATGCTGAATAAAAGAATAAGATTTTGCCAGTGGCTTTTAAACTGGACGGAAGAAAATCCTGACTTTTTACATAAGATTCTTTGGACGGACGAGTCCTCTTTTACCAGACGTGGGGTAACAAATTACCATAATAGCCATATTTGGGCATATCAGAATTCTCGAGAAATTCGGCCAAAATCATTTCAAAATGAATTTTCCGTAAATGTTTGGTTAGGCGTTATTGATGGTAATGTTTGTGGTCCACATTTCCTACCGCTCAAGGTTGATCTCGGAACTGTTTATGGAGTTTCATAACAATAATCTGCAGGACTACCTAGAGGATTTACCCATTAATTTAAGGTATGAGAGTTGGATACAAGTGGATGGAGTTCCCCCGCATTTTGGAATAGCTGTAAGAGAATGGCTCCTCAATACCAATTATCCTCAACGATGGATTGGTCGGCTAGGGAGAAGTGACATGAATAATGACGTGGTTAATAGTATTGGCCCACCGGCCTGGCCACCCATGTCACCGGATCTTAATCCGCTAGTCTTTTACGTTTGGGGCACTATTAAAGATAAAGTCTACGCTAATCCCGTATTAACAAGGGAGGATTTAATTTTAAGAATTCAGCCAGCCTGCAATGATATGCGGCGAAATCCACATGAAGTATCTGCTGCAATAAATGGGTTAGTGAGAAGATGTCGAAAATTTATTGAGGTGGGTGGACTACATTGAGGTTGAAAGCCACTAATTAAATTTCTCATTTTCGTTTTTGTTCAAAGGTTCCAATTTTCATTTATATATCTAAAGGAGTTTTAAAAAAAAATTAATAAAATTGGAACTTTGAACTTTGTTACGAAGAATTTTTGTGATTATGCCCTTAATTTTCTTTCTTTTTGTTATTGTTGTTGAAAGCCACTAATTAAATTTCTCATTTTCGTTTTTACTTAATTGTTTTTTACGTTTAATTTAACTTAATTTGTTTAAAACTTTTACGTTTACTTAATTGTTTTTCAGAAATAATTAGGTAATTTAATTTTTTACTGGCAAACGGTGTGCCAAACGAAAAAAAGTAAGGAGCCTTTTTCGGTTGTAAATTGAACAAAGATTCTAGAAATAGTTTTGGTTTCTAAAGAAACATTGGCGTACCATTTTTTTCAATAAAATCTGTCCGCAAAAAAGATCTGTCCGTACGCACGCCACTGGTGGAAGAAAAATAATATTTTTTACCTAAAAATATGTATCTAGATTACCTATTCAAAGGTTCCAAATTTTATTTAAATATCTAAAGTAATTTTAAAAATATTAATAAATTTGGAACTTTTGATAAAAATTTTGAGACCCTATATCTCTGTAACGAAGCATTTTTCGAATATAGTTTATACAAACTGATATTATTTTGTGGTTCTCTGTCTGCCTCTAAAGTTTCCGCTTTAGAAAGTGGATCACCCTGTATATTATTATATAATTGCGAATATATCTCCTTTACTTAAAAACACCTCAGTGTTATAAGACTATCACAATATTTTATTATATCAATAACAGTTGTTTCGCGATTAAAAAAACTTCTACAGATGGTGACCTACCTATAAAACTAATTAAAAATTGATACCTGCTGTTACAAAGAATCAAAATACAATTATTGAAATACTAGGAACATTTAACTTAATGTACGGGAAGTAATGAATATACGTTAACTAAAGTGTAATGAAGGGAAAACCCACTAAGACTAAAACACATTTTTAATAGTGGAGAATTATCAATATTATTTTCGTCACTTAACAATAAAGCTGAGTTTCATATCTAGCCTGTCCATTTCTAAACACTCTCTTAAAGGTGACATTACCAAAGTATATTTATTCTGTAAACTTTGACATTAGTAACTTTAACCATTTATCTTCTTGGTGTAAAATCTTAGTCACCATTTTAAATAAGCGGATTCTAGTAAATCGATCGTAGTAAACCGTCGAAATACGTTTTCTAAATGATCTACCCCTTTGACCAATATAAACTTTAGGGCAGCAGCAGTAGCCCTAGTTAGCATATAGACCCTGGATTTATAATAAATAATGACTTTATCTTTATTATTATACTCTTCGTTGGGAAAGATGAAAAGTATACTGAATTTGGAAAAACTAAAATTACCAATTTTAGCCGAAGAGAAAAATTGTTTGCTCCATTATACTATTTGTTTTGTACCATTGTGTTCGTTATCAAATTTGAAACATGCCAAAATATGGGCTTCGGGTTTTCTATTTTACTGAAAAAATAAAAAATCCAAAAATTTTGTTAAGAGAAAACCTACAATTTTGTACTAACTATACCATTCTTTACGTATCTTTTTAGTTATCTTTTTATCTTTATCTTTAATTCCGTTTAGTTATCTTTGGTTTACTTTTTTGAAAATAAAGTATTTTTCAAATAAATATAAATAAGGTTCTATAAGTTTTTCTCGAAAAAGCATTGCTTCGTTTTCCATTATTTAACGTTGAATTCATAATTGATTACATAATAATAAGCCCCAAAATGACATTTATCTCCTGGTTATAAAGACAAGTTATTCCTTATAACATCAGCTATCTGCCAGTAAAAGTCCCGTCAAAATCGGTCCAACCGTTTCGAAGATCGGATTCTGTTCACAATTTCATTGATTTTATTTTTTTGCGAGGAACCCTAATTCCTTTTCTAAAATAAAAGTGCCAGGAAATGTCCCGTCAAACTCGATCCAGGCTACTTATATTTTAGAAAAAGAATTAGGGTTCGCCGCAAAAAATTAAAATCCGTGAATTTGTGAACAAAATTCGATTCAAATAGGGTAAGTATACATCCAATTAATAAATAATTAATTATTAACGTAAATCTACCGAGTATTTTTACTTGCTTCGAGTAATAATCTTCGATCTTCGAGTATTAAAGTAGCAGTGTACACTGTACAGATTGGTGTAAAGTCAAATAAAGAATCTGTGGATGACAATGTGTGAATGTAAGTGGCACAAATCTGTGGCTGGGGTCTTCAAATAACTTTATATGACGAAGAAAAGCAAGTAGTGTACGATGGGAAGATTAATATCAAACACCCAAAATCTGTGGCTAAGCTAATAAATAGATACCTAATGATTTTTTTGGAAATATTTAGACAACCCTTAGTTATGCGACAATAAAATTTCGCAGGAATGTGAAGCATCCAATACAGTACATGGCAGTGTGTATGGTTTTCTTCGTCATGCCTCGAAAATATTAAAAAATATTAATTTATCGGAAAAAGTTATATTTTTAGTACTTTCTATGAAATAACTAGAAAACCCTTCGATGTGCCTTTATGAAATTTGCAGAAAGGTAAAGCATCCGATAAAGTACACGGCAGTGTGTATGGCTTTCTTTATCACGCCTCGTAAATATTTAAAAAAAATTTATTTATCAAGAAAGGATATATTTTCCTTTACTCTCTTGGAAAAAAAACTAGAAAACCTTAGTGTGCCTTTATGAAATTTTGCAGAAAGATGAAGAAACCGATATAGTACACGGCACTTTGTATGCTTTTCTTTGTCACGCCTCAAAAATATTTAAAAAAAAATAATTTATCAAGAAAATGATATTTCCTTTTACTCTTTTGGAAAAATCTAGAAAACCATTAGATGTGCCTTTATGAAATTTTGCAGAAAGGTGAAGCATCCGACAAAGTACATGGCAGTGTGTATGGCTTTCGTTGTCACGCCTCGAAAATATAAAAAAAATATATATCAAGAACGGATATATTTCCTATTACTCTCTTGGAAAAAATCTACAAAATCCTTTGATGTGCCTTTAAGAAATTTTGCAGAAAGGTGAAGAAATCGATATAGTACACGGCACCTTGTATGGTTTTCTTTGTCATGCCTCGAGTGTATTTTAAAAAAAATAATCTCTCACGAAAAGTTATATTTCCTTTTACTCTCTTGGAAAAATCTAGAAAACCCATAGATATGCCTTTATGAAATTTATGCAGAAAGGTGAAGCAACCGATTCAGTATTCGACAGTTTATATGGTCTTGTTTGTCTCGAAAATATTAAAAAAATAATAATTTATCGGAAAAAGTTATATTTTTTGTACTTTCTATGAAATAACTAGAAAACCCTTCGATGTGCCTTTATGAAATTTGCAGAAAGGTAAAGCATCCGATAAAGTACACGGCAGTGTGTATGGCTTTCTTTATCACGCCTCGAAAATATTTAAAAAAAAATTATCATGAAAGGATATATTTCCTGTTACTCTCTTGGAAAAAAAACTAGAAAACCCTTTAGTGTGCCTTTATGAAATTTTGCAGAAAGATGAAGAAACCGATATAGTACACGGCACTTTGTATGGTTTTCTTTGTCACGGCTCAAAAATATTAAAAAAAAAAATTTATCAAGAAAAGTGATATTTCCTTTTACTCTTCTGGAAAAATCTAGAAAACCAATAGATGTGCCTTTATGAAATTTTGCAGAAAGGTGAAGCAACCGACAAAGTACATGGCAGTGTGTATGGCTTTCGTTGTCACGCCTCGAAAATATAAAAAAAAATATATCAAGAACGGATATATTTCCTATTACTCTCTTGGAAAAAATCTATAAAATCCTTTGATGTGCCTTTATGAAATTTTGCAGAAAGGTGAAGAAATCGATATAGTACACGGCACCTTGTATGGTTTTCTTTGTCACGCCTCGAGTGTATTTTAAAAAAAATAATCTATCACGAAAAGTTATATTTCCTTTTACTCTCTTGGAAAAATCTAGAAAATCCATAGATATGACTTTATGAAATATATGCAGAAAGGTGAAGCAACCGATTCAGTATTCGACAGTTTATATGGTTTTGTTTGTCACGCCTCGAAAATATGAAAAAAATAATAATTTATCGGAAAAAGTTATATTTTTTGTACTTTCTATGAAATAACTAGAAAACCCTTCGATGTGCCTTTACGAAATTTGCAGAAAGGTAAAGCATCCGATAAAGTACAGGGCAGTGTGTATGGCTTTCTTTATCACGCCTCGAAAATATTTAAAAAAAAAAATTATCAAGAAAGGATATATTTCCTTTTACTCTCTTGGAAATAAAACTAGGAAACCCTTTAGTGTGTCTTTATGAAATTTTGCAGAAAGATGAAGAAACCGATATAGTACACGGCACTTTGTATGGTTTTCTTTGTCACGGCTCAAAAATATTTAAAAAAAAATAATTTATCAAGAAAGTGATATTTCCTTTTACTCTTTTGGAAAAATCTAGAAAACCATTAGATGTGCCTTTATGAAATTTTGCAGAAAGGTGAAGCATCCGACAAAGTACATGGCAGTGTATATGGCTTTCGTTGTCACGCCTCGAAAATATAAAAAAAATATATATCAAGAACGGATATATTTCCTATTACTCTCTTGGAAAAAATCTATAAAATCCTTTGATGTGCCTTTAAGAAATTTTGCAGAAAGGTGAAGAAATCGATATAGTACACGGCACCTTTTATGGTTTTCTTTGTCACGCCTCGAGTGTATTTAAAAAAAAATAATCTATCACGAAAAGTTATATTTCCTTTTACTCTCTTGGAAAAATCTAGAAAATCCATAAATATGCCTTGATGAAATTTATGCAGAAAGGTGAAGCAACCGATTCAGTATTCGACAGTTTATATGGTTTTGTTTGTCACGCCTCGATAATATTAAAAAAATAATAATTTATCGGAAAAAGTTATATTTTTTGTACTTTCTATGAAATAACTAGAAAACCCTTCGATGTGCCTTTATGAAATTTGCAGAAAGGTAAACCATCCGATAAAGTACACGGCAGTGTGTATGGCTTTCTTTATCACGCCTCGAAAATATTTAAAAAAAAAATTATCATGAAAGGATATATTTCCTGTTACGCTCTTGGAAAAAAACTAGAAAACCCTTTAGTGTGCCTTTATGAAATTTTGCAGAAAGATGAAGAAACCGATATAGTACACGGCACTTTGTATGGTTTTCTTTGTCACGGCTCAAAAATATTAAAAAAAAAAAATTTATCAAAAAAAGTGATATTTCCTTTTACTCTTCTGGAAAAATCTAGAAAACCATTAGATGTGCCTTTATGAAATTTTGCAGAAAGGTGAAGCAACCGACAAAGTACATGGCACTGTGTATGGCTTTCGTTGTCACGCCTCGAAAATATAAAAAAAAAATATATCAAGAACGGATATATTTCCTATTACTCTCTTGGAAAAAATCTATAAAATCCTTTGATGTGCCTTTATGAAATTTTGCAGAAAGGTGAAGAAATCGATATAGTACACGGCACCTTGTATGGTTTTCTTTGTCACGCCTCGAGTGTATTTTAAAAAAAATAATCTATCACGAAAAGTTATATTTCCTTTTACTCTCTTGGAAAAATCTAGAAAACCCATAGATATGCCTTTATGAAATTTATGCAGAAAGGTGAAGCAACCTATTCAGTATTCGACAGTTTATATGGTTTTGTTTGTCACGCCTCGAATATATTAAAAAAATAATAATTTATCGGAAAAAGTTATATTTTCTGTACTTTCTATGAAATAACTAGAAAACCCTTCGATGCGCCTTTATGAAATTTGCAAAAAGGTAAAGCATCCGATAAAGTACACGGCAGTGTGTATGGCTTTCTTTATCACGCCTCGAAAATATTTAAAAAAAAAAATTATCAAGAAAGGATATATTTCCTTTTACTCTATGGAAAAAAAACTACAAAACCCTTTAGTGTGCCTTTATGAAATTTTGCAGAAAGATGAAGAAACCGATATAGGACACGGCACTTTGTATGGTTTTCTTTGTCACGGCTCAAAAATATTTTTAAAAAAATAATTTATCAAGAAAAGTGATATTTCCGTTTACTCTTTTGGAAAAATCTAGAAAACCATTAGATGTGCCTTTATGAAATTTTGCAGAAAAGTGAAGCATCCGACAAAGTACATGGCAGTGTGTATGGCTTTCGTTGTCACGCCTCGAAAATATAAAAAAAAAATATATCAAGAACGGATATATTTCCTATTACTCTTTTGGAAAAAACATATAAAATCCTTTGATGTGCCTTTAAGAAATTTTGCAGAAAGGTGAAGAAATCGATATAGTACACGGCACCTTGTATGGTTTTCTTTGTCACGCCTCGAGTGTATTTTAAAAAAAATAATCTATCACGAAAAGTTATATTTCCTTTTACTCTCTTGGAAAAATCTAGAAAATCCATAGATATGCCTTTATGAAATATATGCAGAAAGGTGAAGCAACCGATTCAGTATTCGACAGTTTATATGGTTTTGTTTGTCACGCCTCGAAAATATGAAAAAAATAATAATTTATCGGAAAAAGTTATATTTTTTGTACTTTCTATGAAATAACTAGAAAACCCTTCGATGTGCCTTTACGAAATTTGCAGAAAGGTAAAGCATCCGATAAAGTACACGGCAGTGTGTATGGCTTTCTTTATCACGCCTCGAAAATATTAAAAAAAAAAAATTATCAAGAAAGGATGTATTTCCTTTTACTCTCTTGGAAATAAAACTAGGAAACCCTTTAGTGTGCCTTTATGAAATTTTGCAGAAAGATGAAGAAACCGATATAGTACACGGCACTTTGTATGGTTTTCTTTGTCACGGCTCAAAAATATTTAAAAATAAATAATTTATCAAGAAAAGTGATATCTCCGTTTACTCTTTTGGAAAAATCTAGAAAACCATTAGATGTGCCTTTATGAAATTTTGCAGAAAAGTGAAGCATCCGACAAAGTACATGGCAGTGTGTATGGCTTTCGTTGTCACGCCTCGAAAATATAAAAAAAAATATATCAAGAACGGATATATTTCCTATTACTCTTTTGGAAAAAATATATAAAATCTTTTGATGTGCCTTTAAGAAATTTTGCAGAAAGGTGAAGAAATCGATATAGTACACGGCACCTTGTATGGTTTTCTTTGTCATGGCTCAAAAATATTTTAAAAAAAATAATTTATCAAGAAAGTGATATTTCCTTTTACTCTTTTGGAAAAATCTAGAAAACCATTAGATGTGCCTTTATGAAATTTTGCAGAAAGGTGAAGCATCCGACAAAGTACATGGCAGTGTGTATGGCTTTCGTTGTCACGCCTCGAAAATATAAAAAAAATATATATCAAGAACGGATATATTTCCTATTACTCTCTTGGAAAAAATCTATAAAATCCTTTGATGTGCCTTTAAGAAATTTTGCAGAAAGGTGAAGAAATCGATATAGTACACGGCACCTTTTATGGTTTTCTTTGTCACGCCTCGAGTGTATTTTAAAAAAAATAATCTATCACGAAAAGTTATATTTCCTTTTACTCTCTTGGAAAAATCTAGAAAACCCATAGATATGCCTTTATGAAATTTATGCAGAAAGGTGAAGCAACCGATTCAGTATTCGACAGTTTATATGGTTTTGTTTGTCACGCCTCGAAAATATTAAAAAAATAATAATTTATCGGAAAAAGTTAAAATATTTTTTGTACTTTCTATGAAATAACTAGAAAACCCTTCGATGTGCCTTTATGAAATTTTTGTAGAAAGGTGAAGCAATCGATACAGGACACGGCAGTGTGTATGGTTTTCTTTGTCACGCGTCGAAAATATGTTTAAAAAAATAATTTATCAAGGATATATTACCTTTTACTCTCTTGCAAAAAATCTAGAAAACCCTTTGATGTGCCTTTATGAAATTTTGCAGAAAGGCGAAGAAACCGATATAGTACACGGCACTTTGTATGGTTTGCTTTGTCACGCCTCGAAAGTATTTAAAAAAAATAATTTATCACGAAAAGTTATATTTCCTTTTACTCTTTTGGAAAAATCTAGAAAACCAATAGATGTTCTTTTATGCAGAAAGGTGGAGCAACCGATGCAGTATACGACAGTTTATATGGTTTTGTTTGTCACGCCTCGAAAATATAACTTTTCGTGATAAATAATTTTTTTTAAAATACTCTCGAGGCGTGACACAGCAAACCATGCAGTGCCGTGTACTATATCGGTTTCTTCACCTTTCTGCAAAATTTCATAAAGGCACATCTAATAGTTTTCTAGATTTTTCCAAAAGAGTAAAAAGGAAATATAACTTTTATTTTTTAAACATATTTTCGAGGCGTGACAAAGAAAGCCATACACACTGCCGTGTACTTTATCGGATGCTTTACCTTTTTACCAAGTTTTTCTAAATACTTGTTCATAGCCATTCACATGCACATCTCTCAAAATTCCTCGAATGTGACTTTCAGGGGTTTATACCTTATACTAGATTTTAAAGTTGAAAACGAGATTACATTATCGATGCGTCGAATGTTGAATCACAGATCCACGTCTGGCATTCAAAAACTATAGCCATAGCGTATTTTTGATTTAAATTGTATGTAACATCAGAGCTTATTAATTTATAGTTTTACAGCTTATTTTGTTATATGTTTAATAAATGCTATTCCAAAAGTACAATTTATCAGTTCCTATACTTCTGGAAAAACGCGTGAAAAAAATAATCGTTTACCAGAATAGTCATTATAACAAAACCAATTCTTGTGTTTATTTGTTTAGAAGTCTTTTCGTCTAAATATCTGTTTATATACCGCTCGGTAGGTATATCAAATAACGTATCATGTTTTTTACAAAGTCATTCTGAAATAACTGTCGATTTTTTCCTTATTCGGTAATATATAAACTTCTTATGAACTCACCTAGATTTATGATTTATCGCAAGTCACCCTTGGCTTTTAACCCTGTCACCAAGCAACTGAACAAATTCTGTACGCAAAGCAGTAGGTACTCGATAGTCTGTCGTAATCACCTTCACTGAGGATTTAACGTAACTGATGCATCTGGGTACAAACCAGCACATTTATATTATTCCTCACACCATTCATATTCAAAGAAGAATGATGAAACAGTTTTCGTATATGCGTATATCTCTCAATAAGTATATGTTATTGTTACTGTTAAATATAATTGAGTAGCCGCATGTTAATACATGCGCCCAGAAAGTCTCTTATCGATATGATAGAGGCAATTTTACATTGATGTTTTAATGTGCATCGAGATTTTTGCTGGTTTAGTTCCTCGGAATCTCAACATGCGGTGGTTGCTTAGTGGTTTTTAGCGGGGTGAAATTTTTGTGGACGCAGAGCGCCGCATGGATATATTTATGATCATTGAGCATCTCATTACTGACCTACTGTTTTCTGTAGTTTAAACAGCTGAGAGGCGAGTGACAGGTAAAATGATTTTGATGATATGACCCTTTTTGAATTTTAAAATATGTGAATACACTTACTAAGTAGGTACCTATTCGAGTTCCTTGCAAGGAATAGGTAACATGAGGTTTTAAAGTTCTCCATTACATTAGGTGCATCTTTTTCTAAATATGAGTAAATTCGTAAACTTCCATTTGAGGAAAATATGAAGGTAATTTTGCGGTCATTGTTGGTCCGTAGAGGGGTCATTTTAGCTCAATCGGAGAGATAATATTTTTGATAAATGAAAGGAATAATAAAATTATCAGTTGGCACTAAATGCAAGTCTTTCGCTATGGAAAAAAATCTTATTTCCGAATCGAAAGGGGTATAAATATATTTAAAAAAAATTAAATGCAGGCGAATAGAATGGTGTGAGTGTATTTCTATTATAGGTATTTTATAATTTGAGGAAGGGCTAAGATTATCACTTACCTAATTATGATCAATGATATTATAATATTCTTCATCAGGCCCTGATTAACGTATTATTGCACCCCGGGGTAATAATAGCACATAATTTTTCTTATCTAATCTATTTTTTTCTTTCTTTTCTTTTCTAAGTTTAAACACGGTGGTAACGTTTAGTTTATTTGTTGAATCCATGTATCTATATTGATAAAATATTAATTCTTACACATTAATTAAAATTGAAACACATTAACATTAATTAAAATTGAACACATTAATTCTTCAGGAAAACTACCATCCAGACAATTTTTTAAAAGTAGTTTTAAGCGCCATAGACTTCTCTCTTGCGTCAGATTCAGAAATGCATAATAAATTCTGTAAAAATCCCAAATTGTACTCACATTTGTTTTTTCTTAGAATTATTTCTGAATATTTTCTGCCTAACACTAGGTACAGTGCCGTTCAATTGAAAGTAAACGATTTAAATTAATGTGAAACAGGCTTTCAGGTAATCAAAACTTGATTGTCAATTTTATTTGTCAGATTACTAATAATTATTCTAACACTCGGAGTAGTTTCCACAAACACCAAAACACTTTCACTTCGCTCGACGCGCGTTTCGCCAACCAAGTTGGCATCATCCGGAGACGATTAAAACTAACTGTTAGTTTTAATCGTCTCCGGATGATGCCAACTTGGTTGGCGAAACGTGCGTCGAGCGAAGTGAAAGTGTTTTGGTGTTTGTGGAAACTACTCCGAGTGTTACAGTTACATCAAAGGTTCCAGCCCTATCCAGTAATAATTATTCTATATTTTGAAGTTTTCCTTATAATTATTATTATTATTATTATGGCGCGCTTAACTGAACCGCAAAAAATGAGAGCTGTGATGTTACTGCAGAACGGATGGTCAATGCAAGCAGTTGCAGATACTTTGAATGTGAGTAAAGGTTGCATTTACAAAATTAAGCAAAAATGGAATGCAGAAGGAACTGTTGAGTACGTCCATAGAGTACGTCCATCCGTCAGAAATTCAGTACTATGGAGGAAGACGAACTCGTCCTTGACCACCTCCGACAGAATCCTTTTGATACAGCAGTGATTGCCTGCTTGTTAACAAATTTTCCTGCTTCGGTGGAAACCGCAAGACGACGTATCAGAGCATCTGAGCTGAAGAATTTTTCGGCAGCAAATCAAGTTGCTCTGTTGCCACGGCATAAGGAGCAGAGGTTAAACTTTGCCAACCAATTTGCCGGTGTGACACAGGAATCAGAGAGCCGTCGTACTGGTCAAAGCTACGCTCACATTTTGGAATATGTTATGTTACCTTCCGTTTCCATTTTATATCACGAGAACTTCTCTTTCCAGCAGGAAAATATTATTATTTCCTCTTTCCTTTTTCCATATTTCATTTAAATTTATATTTCAGGATAATTCATCTATTCACAAATCACGAGTTGTTACTGAATGGCTAAATACAAACCATATTAACACTCTGCCTTGGCCCTCTATGGGCACAAATGGAAAAAGACATGTATAGCAGAAATTTCCGACCAGCGAACGTAGAAGAACTGTGGTTGGCGATTGAAAATGCCTGGGAAAATATTGGCGAGGATTACACCAGGACACTAATATTGTCTATGAGAAATAGACTTCAAAAAGTTATAAACGCGAATGGTGCTTGGACCAAATATTAATTCATAGTAATTTTCTTAAGTTCTCAGTTAGTTTGTTAATTTAATGGATTTTTATAATCCGAGCACGGATATTAAAAATCTCGTAAGATATACAGGTTGGAAAATAAAACATGATTTTTTTAAATGGAACACCCCGTATATTTTTATACCAAAATAATGTCCTTAATTTTCTGAATAAAAAAATATCATTGTTATATAATCACTCCACCTGTTCGTTTAGATATTACTAAAAACTTATCACATTACGGGTGTCAATTATAAAACAAAAAACATATCAAGATACCTCTGGAAACAATGCCATTTATTGAGATAATAAATAAATAATATATAGGTGACAATAACCGTAACGAGTAATAACAATAAACAACATAAGCCTAATAAAAACAAATAAAAGTCAATATTAATACAGTAACACAATTTTATTTATTTACATGTAACGTAATTAAATATTTTCCACGTAACCACCACCATTCTGAATACACATTTGGCATCGCTTTATAAAATTGCTTCTCACTCTTTGAAATATATCACCTTTTGGTTTAATTCCTCAATTTTTACACGTATGCATTATTTTAACTCATTCATATTATTAAAAACCCCAGTTTCGTTTATATCTTGTTTTATCGTACCCCAGAGAAAAAAATCCATAGGTGTTAAGTCCGGACTTTTAGCGGGTCAATGTATAACACCGTGTCTTCCTATCCAAATAGGATATTTTCTGTTTAGGTATTCGGTGACGTTCCTTGCAGAGTGTGGTGATGCTCCATCCTGCTGCCAAATAACAGATCTGTTGTCCACCAAATTAATATTATCTAAATAATTTTCAACTGGATGTTGAAGAATATCCACGTAACGTTGTGCATTTAAGGGCCCATTTATAAATACAGGACCTACAATAGCATCCTTGTGGATGCCACACCACACGTTTACAGTTTGGTATCCTTGTTTTTTTATTTTTTTTACAATATGTGGATTTTCCGCTGCCCAGTAATGTGCATTTTTTCTGTTAAAAATTCCCGCAGTAGAAAAACTGCTTTCGTCAGTCCAAAAGACATGACTTAGAAACTCATCATCTTCCTCTATTCTATCACGTATGTCGCTGCAGAAGGTTAACCTGTCTTGAAGGTTGTTGTCGTCTAAATATTGAGCGGGCAAAATACTATATGGTTTAAAATTATGGCGATGTAATATTTTTATCACACATCTTTGTGATATATCCAATTCTATTGCTGCAGCATAGGATGATTTGGATGGATTTTCAGCAAAATATAATAACGCGTTAAGTTCTGTGTCTTCTCCTGTTTTTGTTCTTCGCCTTTCCCTTTTCTTGTCTCTCAGAGATTCGGTATTCCTAAACTTTGCATAAATGTTTTTGAAACTATTTTTGGAAGGAGGTAGCCTTTCTCGAAATAACCTAACATACTCCCTCCGAGCAAGAGACTTATTCTTGTTGCACTGAATATAAATTTCAAGTAACTCTTTTCGCTCTTCCAATGAATATACCATTTTCAAAATAACTTGGTTCTTTACGAACACTACGTATTTTTTACGCTAATATCTAAGAGAGTGAACTACTGTCTCAAAAAACTGGATGACATCTGTCAACAAATAAACAATGCAAATATGCATTGTTTCCAGAGGTATCTTGATGTTATTTTATAATTGACACCCGTAATGTGATAAGTTATTAGTAATATCTCACGAAGAGGTGGAGTGATTATATAACAATTACACATTTTTGGATTCAGAAAATTAAGGACATTATTTTGGTCTAAAAATACACGGGGTGTTCCGTTTAAAAAAATCATGTTTTATGTTCCACCCTGTATATTTTACGAGATTTTTAATATCTGTTCTCAGATTATAAAAATTCATCAAAAACCGTGTCTACTCTTTTTTTGAATGAGTTAAATCGGCAAAAGATAAGTGAGATAAGGTGGGTGTCAATCTTAAGAGACTTACCCGGTACCTATAATCTTTTTCTAAATATGAGTAAGTACTAAGTTCGTAAACTTCCATTTGAGGAAATATGTAGGTAATTTTGGAGTCATTATTTGTCCGTAGAGTAGGTAGAGCATTTTAGCGCAATCAGAGACAAAATATTTTTGATAAATGAAAGGAATAATAAAATTATCAGTTGGCACTAAAAACACCACGTCTTTCGCTATATAGAACAGCAACATTGGGAAGTAGTCGCTTAGTTTTCGAGAAAAAATAGTGTCAGCGAATTTTTTAAAGCGGCCCATACCCTTATTCTGGCGCGCCCGCGTACATACTACTTACCTCCTCGACTGCCGAATATTAACCTTGTAGAGAAGCAAAATTCGTGCTGGGGTGCTCATACATGCAATGTTTTTTAAAGGTATGACATAAATAGTTAATTAAGTAAAATATTATTGAATTAATATTACACATGGTTTGTTTTAAAAGTTACTGCAAACGTTAATTCAGTTTTGGAAAAATATAATACAATAATAGTTATATTTTAATTAGGTGTGGCTCCTATTTTTTCTAGTAATTTTTGTGGCATACATATTAGCTCACTCATAGTGTAATTACCTATATAGGAACGTTCATAAACTGGCTGCATTATTAAAAATCACCTTAAAACATATATTTATTGTTTTATTAAACGTGTAAACACTATACATATTATATTGGTAGTAACTAAAAACTTTCTACACCATCATCTAGTGTTGTAAATGACAATTTAACAATTTGTAAGTTACAAAAATTACTGTAAAATTATGGTAAAATTACAAGAAGGCCTAAAATTACCGTAATTTATGTCATTTATGTAATTTACGTAATTTATGTAAATTTTAAAAATTTCGGTAATTTTTGGTAATATTACATACCTACCTATTTGAATTTCTCACCTAAGCGCCTCTATATTTTTTTTAAAATTACCATAAATTACATAAATGACTAACTTACGTATTTTACGGAGGTAACATAAAAATGTAGTATAGTAATTTTTTCTCAATAAGGATTCTACTCAATGCAATTTTATGTGTACTATATAGTATAGTATTTTTTTCCAATAGGGTAAGGATTCTTAAGAGTTTA
>CAXKVY010006094.1:25000-32804 GCA_964058915.1 Tetropium fuscum
GTAGTACCGATAGATGGCAGCAGGTGCTGCTAACTTCTTCAGCAGAAGTTAGCAGCATAGTGAAAGTGCAACATCATTCCAAGAGGGACGCAGCAGTAGCAGACTCCAGCCCAAAAGTAAATAAACAAGTGAAGTGAGATTAATAAATATTGTGTTGTGCTTCGTAAAGAAAAAGGTTTATAAAAAAACGTTTTAAGGTAATAGCCATTTTCGAACAATTTTAATTTTAAGGCTACATTGTTCCAGAGGCTCATCCACATGTAATTAGTTTAAGTTATGTAGGTTTTGGGGTAGGATATTAATAACTTTTTAAAGTTTGAGTTCCTAATTGAGAATATTATTAAATATCAATCATTCATATAAAATATCTTAGATTCATTTACCAGTCAAAATAATTTCAACCTTTCAAGAGAAACAATATAGTGCAAAATATAGAGGCCTAATTGAGCCTCCCCTAACGGACCATAAAGGACTCATGCTCTACAGTGAACCTTCCTCAAAATAAATAAGTGTTCTTAGAACTGGCGCCCTTGGGAAGGAAGCAATAGGGAAGACACAGCGTAAGTATCCTGTTACCTTATCAGGTGTTTCTTTAATGTGCCATCACTGAAATTATCTCCGTTATCTGATCTATTAGTAATACTTTATTATATTTTAAATTTTGACATCATTATATACATGACACTTCAACAGTCAACAGTCAGACAAGAAATTCACAAATATATATATATTTTAACTTTGAAGTTCTTTGCTATTCATATTTGTTTTGTGAAAAGTAATCTTGGGTTTGTAGCATTTCATTACATAGAGAAATAAGCAAATAGGCGAATAATAAGGAAGATACACTTACCAGTCCTATATCTGGACATACACAAGGAAACGAACTCCTTAGAAGTTGTACAAGTTCTTTAACCTTTATTGAGGATCTTCAGAGTGGTATACGACCTGTCTCATTGATCATTTATACTTCAATTTAAAATATTAATACTCCAACTTGCAGTGACGTTTTATAACATCAGTTTTTGACGGAACTCAAATTCTTAGAATACACAAACCTAGTCTACTATTTATATTTGTTCTATTTGAACATATTACATATAAAAGCATTAGGCATAATGCCTAATTTAAGAAGTTTCTGTCTGTATTGTCTCAGAAGTAGACAATATAGACAGAAGCTACTGGGACACATAGGTCCCGCACTAAATAAATACTATGACTATCAAGTGAGAAAAGAAATAATCTAATAATTATTATAAAACATAATCTGGTCCTTACCTAGACAAACTAAACACTAAACACAACAATTTACTTACTCTATTTTGCTGCAATAACGCAATGATAAAACTGCTCCACACAAGCGCGCCAGCAAAAGTGAGGTTGTACTGTGAGTTGTTCCAGTTTGTGCGAACATCGCCCTTATTAATATGAAGCTAGAATCCTCAATAAGAATGGGACAACGTCGTTGATATACAATATAGAAATATGATATCCGTATATTTTTAAAGTTGTTCTGGGGCATATAATATGTCTCAATAGTAATTTTTTGACAAATATATCTAGAAGAACGACCACCCTGTATAGGTAGATATATATTAATTGTTGAATGGATATTTCCACACCAAAAGAAATTCCCAAAAATTGTTACTGTTTGTTTAAGTGATATGGCGCGCAAATCTAATTCTAATAATGATGAAAGTAAACATGTATTAATGAAACTGAAATTATATACATATATGTTATACACGCAATAATAATTATATTGTAGTAGGAGTTCAAAAAAAATATATGTCATATACACGGAACGGAGAACACAGTATAATATATAAGTTTATATAATACTCGGTGATATATTATATATATTATATTATATATATATATATATATATATATATATATATATATATATATATATATATATATATATATATATATATATATATATATATATATATATATATATATATATATATATATATATATTATATTATAATATACACTGCGCAACTTATTTAAGGCACAACCAAAAAGTTAACTCAAATTTGACGTTATGTATTTTCGACAATTTTTGATCGTTTTGGTCGATTTTTTTTTCAAATTGTAGATTTTTCTCTTAGGAATATCACTGTCTTAGTTGTTTTGGTAAAACGAATGATTTTGATATTATACCAGGTGCTATAAAAATGTTATGTTTTTCCGAAATTTCAAAACGTCCTGTGGGCTATACAAGGTATTGCAAGTTATTGCAATTATAGCCAATTTAAAGCCTCATGTTTTTTCTACATTTTCTTTTTTTATTCATTTGTTTATCTCTGTTACTTCACAAAATATCCAATTTTTGAGTTGACGTGATTTTTATTAAATTTATTAACTTTCTTTTTTGCCAAGTGCTCATTATTTATTACTCATTATACTGGTTCAATGCCTCATTTTGCGTTCTGTTTTCCTTGATATCTTATAATTTATTGAGAGATGCAAGGTGTTTTAGAAGAGAAAAAGGTCTTAAAAGGACAAAAACTCAAAAAACATACCTAGAAAAATGGATTGCTTTAATCAATAAAACAACGAATAACAGGAAACAAAACAAAAGTAAATAGAGAATTAGTATCTGGTGTTTCCACCCCTTCCGCGAATGACCTCCCGACATCTTTGGTTCATACTTAAAACCAAAGTTCTGATTACGTTCTGATCTAGGCCATTCCATAATTCGACTAGGCGTCCTTCCAATTCTTGTAAATTTTGGGGTTGTCGTCCCTCACTTCGTAACCGCCGACCGATAAAATCCCAAACACGTTCAATGGGGTTAAGGTCGGGGCTACGGGCTGGCCAGTCTATGTGATCAATTCCTACTTCTTCAAGATAATTTCTCACGATAAGACTCGTGTGGGGACGCGCATTATCTTGCATAAGAAAAAAATAGGGGGCATAAGGCAAAACATGTGCTTCAAGAATGTCTGTGATGTATCTGTCAGAATTGAGATTTCCATTCACAGTTACCAAGTCCGTTCGCCCAGTCAAAGATATTCCGCCCCACACCATGACGGATCCACCTCCATATAAAGTTGTGTGCAAAAAATTGCATTGACTGTATCGCTCATCGGGTCTTCGGTAGACACGATTACGTCTGTCACAATTATACAAACTGAACCTTGACTCATCAGTCCAAAGAATACGTTCCCAATCTGCTTCCATCCAATTAACATGCTCATTGGCAAAATTCAATCTGGCTCTTCGATGATCTACTGTTAATGCGGGTCCTCGAGCAGCAATCCTGGGTCTTAAATTTGCCTCCCTCAGTCGTCGGCGTACAGTTTGAACGCATATGAGTGGACCACCTGCGTCTTGAAGTTGTGCTCTTAATTGTGTTGCAGTTGTAAATCGTTGTCTTACAGCATTTACTCTTAAAAAGCGATCCTGGATAGCAGAGGCAACACGAGATCTACCTTGACCGGCCCGTCTGGAATGTTCTCCTGTTTCCGCGTACCTTTGAATTGCTCTCGCTATAGTTGTGTGAGATACTCCCAACCTTCCAGCTATGCGATTGTAACTCCACCCTTCACCATGTAATGTAGCTGCCTCAACACATTCATCACGAGTTAAATTTCTGGTTTGGCGTTCCATTATTCACTAATTATTGCTGGACTGTCAACAAAAAACTAATGACACAGTTGTCAGTTTATGACGTGTAATCTTCGATTTCCATAGCTTGCTAGCTGTTTGAGTTGTCCGATAAATGCATTTCATGTGAATAAAAGCATATGGTGTTTCAAAACGGTGTATTTCATGAAGTAACAGAGATAAACAAATGAATAAAAAAAGAAAATGTAGAAAAAACATGAGGCTTTAAATTGGCTATAATTGCAATAACTTGCAATACCTTGTATAGCCCACAGGACGTTTTGAAATTTCGGGAAAATACATAACATTTTTATAGCACCTGGTATAATATCAAAATCATTCGTTTTACCAAAACAACTAAGACAGTGATATTCCTAAGAGAAAAACCTACAATTTGAAAAAAAAAATCGACCAAAACGAACAAAAATTGTCGAAAATACATAACGTCAAATTTGAGTTAACTTTTTGGTTGTGCGTTAAATAAGTTACGCAGTGTATATTATATTATAATATATATATTATATATATATATATATATTATATATATATATATATATATATATATATATATATATATATATATATATATATATATATATATATATATATACTCTATCCAACGAGAGAATGGACTTGCTGTGCGCATCGGCGACTAAAGAGGAGGGGCTCTGTAACGAGCTACGCAGGACCGTCATTCGATGAAATAAATTCGTAAGTAGGTGAAATTAATTTAATTTTGAAAACATGAAAACATGTTATTTATTTAACATAAATTTATTATAAATGTATGAGCGTTATGAAAGTAATATAAACCCTAAATATTCTTAAAATAGACACTTTATGATATTTTTATTTTTTTAAATTTTTTTTAATATTTAGCTACAACAATAGTACATTGTTTCATATAATTATAAATTTAAATTAGTCTGTATCGCTGCTATCAGAATCACTTTGACCATTTACGTGAATTATTAGTGGTGGGATTTCATCGATTAAACTGTCAACAATATGGTCAAGTTCCCAAAACCTATGTTCTTCCTCTATAATGTGACGAATGAAATTCTTCCAATGTTCAGATGTTACTAGTGCAATGCCTTCTTCAAGCAATCGTTTCACCTCTGGTAATTTGAAAGATTTATTGTTAGTTTTCACGTACCCCTTGACCATCGACCAAACCATTTCAATAGGGTTCAGTTCACAATGATACGGTGGAAGTCTGAGTACAATCTTATTCTGTTCTTTGGCCGTTTCATCGATTATATATTTGTTATATTCCTCCTTTTCTAGCTCAACGATGCGCAGTAGTTCAGCTTTCACCATTGTATTATCGATTTCTTTTCCTTTACTTTGTAGCCACTGGATTATGTCGTTTTTTCTCCAAGAACTATTCGGTATTTTTTTCCATTTTTACCGAATGATACGGAGCATTGTCCAGGACAATTACGCAATTATCATCCAATATCGGTAAAACCTTTTTAAACCAGTCGAGAAATGTATTTCCGTTCATTTCGTCATGGTAGTCTGTTGTATTCTTTTTGGACTCAAAACATAACAAACCACCAGGAACGAATCCATCAGCGCTGCCAATATGTAAAACTATTAATCGTTTACCTTTACCACTCGGATTAGCCGGCCCCGTTAACAAGCCTCTAATAAAAGCATCCCTGTGAGATTTTATCGTCGTGTCCATCCAAACCTTCTCAGGTACATCACCTGCATTAACCCACGTTTCATCCAGGTAATAAATAGAGCGACCTTCTTCTCTGTATTTTTTTATAGTATAAAAACTTTTCCTAATAACAATCCTCATCAATACAAAGAAATCCACAATATCAAAATCTTGTAAAATTACCGTTTCAGCAAACTTATAGAAATACAAGTTTCCCACAAAATACGTTTAGACCTCAATTTACGCCTCAACCTCAGATAAGACAACCTTTTATTAATAATACGTTTCCTCAAACTTCACAAAATCAGTTTAGACCAAATAATAATTTTACTACACAAAGAAACCAATATTTTCTTCAAAGACCTAGCCAAGTGATGCGAAATCAACAAGTTCCACAGAAAAATAGATCTCCGAGCCAAATAAATCGTTTTAAACCTGAACCAATGGATACATCGTCAAGTAACAGTAAATTACCACAACCAAAAACATTCACACAAAATCAATTATTTGCCCAAGATATTAACGAATTCGAAAATCCGTTTGAAAATCAAAATTTTGAATATTATCCACCAGGTGAACAAAATTATTCTAATACAGGTTTAATTGAAACAAATGACGAGTATAATAATTATTACCAATATACTTGTGACGACAATAATTTCGATATGTACCCTTCACATTTAGCTTATATACCAGCAGAACAAAATATACCAAACGAAATCGAAAATAACGTTTCACCAGAAGAAAATAATGCAAATTTTCCTCAGGACCCTTCAACAACCAGTGTGACTTAATAAATTTAAATATTATAAAATCCAACTTACCTTATATTTTTATACCAGAATTGAACGCAAATTTTCTAATAGATACAGGTAGCACACGAAGTCTTATGGACCCTGCATTAGCACAAAAATTTTATAGAAATTATATTTTTAAAGAAGACTTTCATATTCAAACTGCTCATAACATAAGTTATCACAATGAAGTAATGATAATACCTATTTTTAAAATTTTTAAGATTCCACAAAATCATAAATTTTATTTATTTAAGTTTAGTGATAAATATGACGGACTAATTGGAATTGATTTCTTAAAACAAATTAAAGCAAATGTGGACATTGACTTAAAATTAATCACAACTCCTAGTAGCAAAATTCCGAAAATTTATGAACCAGAATTAACAAAATTAAAAAATTATCTCAAAATTCAAAATCATACCCTTTCAATACCAGCAAGAACAGAAAAAATTCTTAAATTACCAGTGAATAAAGAAAAAGGTATAGGACTTTTAAGTTATATACATTTTGAAAACCAATTAGAATCACATCTTACTAGGGTAAACGACAATATTCATTTTGCTATCACCACTATAATAAATTCAAGCCCAGGAACGAAAAAGATTAAAATCAAAGAACCTTCTGAAGTAGAAATATTGAAAATTAACGAATTACATTTTATGGAAAAAAAGGAAATAAATTCTGACGAAATAAATCAAACCCAAAATCATATTTTAAAATCAAATTTAAAAATAAATTCTTCTTTTAGACCATTGCAACTTAGAAGAAAAATATAACGCTGAAATTAAAAATCAAATTGAAAAAATGCTAGAGCAAAATATAATTCAACATATTCATTCGCCCTGGTCATATCCAATTATTTATGCAAAAGGCAAACGAAACACCGATGCAGATGCACTTGAATTAAATTAAATATGTACGAAAATGAATCAGTAACAAATAATCCAGGCGATTTTACCAAGACACATTGTTAACACTACTTTTAACGAAACTACAAATAACGGAATTAAAATATTAGACGAAATAATAAATAATAAAGTAAATCAGATTTTAGTTTTACCACAACCGTACCCTAAAACAAATATTAGATTAGAACGCTATGAACATCATAGAATATTAACAGTAAAGATCCCCGAAAAAGATAATGAAGAATTAATTTTAGAATTTTTAAAATACTATACTGTTTCAGAAAAAGTATATTGTATGCATTTCCATACAGATCTTTTGTATAAAAGTTTTAATAAAGTATATTTAGAACATTTCTCAGAAAAGGGACCTAGATTAATTAGATGCACAAAAAGAGTAAATCCTGTAACCGATAAAGAAGAACAAATACTTTTAGTCAAAAACTACCACGAAGGAAAACCTAATCATAGAGGAATTATAGAAACTTTAGAATCATTAAAAAGAAATTATTATTGGATAAATATGACAACAACTATAACAAATTTTATAAATTCATGTAATATTTGTCAACGAACAAAATATGCTAGAAAGAAACCATACACACCCCTTATGTTAACAGAAACTGCCTCAAAACCCTTCCAGATAGTTCATATAGATATATTTACATATAACCAAGAAAATTACTTAACATTAGTAGATGCATTCACTAAATTCGCACAAGCTATTCATGTTAATGGAAAAACAGCTATTCATATTAGCAACGCCTTAATTAAATATTTTTCTTCTTTCGGAATCCCAGAAAAAATAGTTCTAGATG